>NC_069494.1:18754139-18771263 GCF_026875155.1 Cherax quadricarinatus
AATGTTTTTACGTACAAAAAACCACTGGTTTAATTCTGGTCATTAAAAATACAATGAAAAAATTGAAAAATCAGGTAAACTCAAACACACACCACACCACACACACACCACACACACTGGGTCAACCCATGTCCCCTTCCCCCTATCACCTGTCAAAAAACAAACCCCCCGGGTTATTCACAAAAAAATAACAGTGGTGTGGGCTCTCTCGCTGCTTTCCCCTTGACACAACCACACACCACCCCCTACTGAGCTGCAAGAAAACCCAGAATTTGGCAAAATACCGGGGAGGTTGAGCCTGTTGAACCTCTGTTTGGTTTTAAATACAGTCCTCACTAAATTGTTCCCGGGGGTTTTTTTGGCCTTGAAACAAAAGTGTCAAAAATTCTGGAGTGTTTTGTTGAGTTATTGTCGACAAATTTGAAAAAAAAAAAATTAAAAGTGAACTTTGGGAAAGGGTTGGATGGTGAGGAGGGGAAAGCAAGGGGTTTTTGTGATTTGACGTGCTTTGGAGTGTAAGAAAAGGTACGTTTTGAAGGAATTGGGGGGAAAACGGCACCCCGGACTTGATCCTGGATGGGGAAAAGTCGTTTCTATACTTGAAGGAGGTGGGATGTTACAGTTTGGATGGGGGGGGTACGTCCTGTATTAAAGGATGAGTGAGGTTTTAAAAGTTCTGGAGGGGGAAGTCGTGCCTGTACTTTGAAGGATGAGTGAGGTGTTACAGTCGGGGTGGGAGTCAGTCCAGTATTTTAAAGGGGAAAGTGGGATGTTCGTTCTGGGGTGGGAAGTACAGTCCTGTTTCTAAAGGATGAGTGAGGATTTTAGAGTCCTGGAAGGGGGAAAGTCATACCGTACTCTAAAGGCGAGTGGGATGTTACAGTTCTGGAGGTGGGAAGTACAGTATGTACTGGGGAAGGATGGGGGATGTTACAGTTCTGGGGTGGGAAGTACAGTCCCCTGTATTAAAAGGATGGTGAGGATGTTCATTTTGGAGGGGGAAGTCATTTTCCTGTATCTGAAGGATGAGTGGGATGTTACGTTTGGAGGTGGGAAGTACAGTACTGTATCTAAAGGGGATGAGTGAGGATGTTACTTTTGGAGGGGGGAAGTTCATCCTGTATTAAAGGATGGTGAGGATTTTACAGTTCGGAGGGGGGAAAGTACAGTACCGTACTTGAAGGAGAGTGATTTGTTACGTTCGGAGGGGGGAAGACAGTCCGTCTCAAAAGGATGAGTGGGTGTTACTTTTGGAGGTGGGAGTACAGTACTGAAAATCTGAAGGATGAGTGGGATGTTACAGTTTGGGGTGGGAGTCAGTCCTTTTCCTGAGGTTGAGTGGGTGACAGTTCTGGGGGGGAATACAGTCCCTGTTCTGAGGATAGTGAGGATGTTAAGTTCTGGGGTGGGAAGTCAGTACCGTATCAAAAGGTGAGTGGGATTTTTCATTTTTGGGGGGGGAAAGACGTGCCGTACTTAAAGGTGGGGGAGGTGTTACAGTTCTGGAGGGGGGAAAGTACAGTACCTGTACTCTGAAGGATGGTGAGGATGTTACAGTTCTGGGGGTGGAGTACAGTCCCTGTACTTAAAGGGATGGTGAGGTGTTACAGTTCGGGAGGGGGAAGTTCAGTCCGTTTGAAGGATGAGTGGGGGGTTTTACTTCTGGAGGTGGGAAGTAAGTATGTATCTGAAGGTGAGTGAGGAGTTACAGTTTGGGAGGTGGGAAGTACGTACCTTTTACTTGAGGTTTGAGGGGGGATGTTCGTTTGGAGGGGGAAGTACAGTACCTGTACTTAAAGGGATGGTGAGGTGTTACGTTTGGAGGTGGGAAGTACAGACCTTACTCTAAAGGGAGGTGAGGAGTTACGTTCTGGGGGGTGGGAATTCATCCCTGACTTGAAGGATGAGTGGGATGTTACAGTTTGGGGTGGGAATTTCAGTACCTTCTTGGGTGGTGTTTGTTCAGTTCGGAGGGGGGAAAAGTACATTTGTATCTGGGTGAGGAGGTGTTACTTTTGGGAGGTGGGAAGTACGTACCTGTATCTGAAGGTGAGTAGGTTTTTTTACATTTTGGGAGGGGGAGTACAGTACTGTACTTGAAGGATGATTTGGGTGTTCAGTTCGGGGGTGGAAGTACAGTACCGTCTCTGAATGATGGTGGGATGTTACGTTTGGAGGTGGGAAGTACGCCCCTGTATTAAAGGATGAGGAGGATGTTACATTTTTGGGGTGGGAAGTACAGTGCCTGTACTCTAAAGGGATGGTGGGTGTTACAGTTCTGGGGGTGGGAAAAGTACAGTACCTGTATCTGAAGGATGAGTGGGTTTTTTTAATTTTGGAGGTGGGAATTTACGTCTGTACTCGGGAAGGATGAGTGAGGATGTTACATTTCTGGAGGGGGGAAGTTCATACTTACTCTAAAGGGATGAGTGGGATGTTAAGTTCTGGAGGTGGGAAAAGTACAGTCCCTGTTTAAAGGGATGAGTGGGTGTTAGTTCTGGAGGTTTTGGAAGTACAGTACCTGTCTCTGAAGGATGGTGAGGATGTTAAGTTTGGAGGTGGGAAGTAAGTCCCTGACTCTGAAGGATGAGTGAGGTTTTTACGTTCTGGAGGGGGGAAGTACGTGCCGTATTGAAGGAGGGTTTAGGTGTTAAGTTTGGGGTGGGAAGTACAGTCCCTGTACTCTGAAGGATGGGAGGATGTTACAGTCCGGGGGGGGGAATCAGTGCCTGTACTCTAAAGGGAAAAGAGTGGGAGTTACAGTTTGGGGGGGGGAAGTACAGTGTCGTACTCAAAGGGTGGTGAGGATGTTACAGTCCGGGGAGGTGGGAAGTACAGTACCTGTACTCTAAAGGATGATGAGGTGTTACGCCCGGGGAGGTGAGAAGTACTTTACCTTCTTGAAGGTGATGGGATGTTACAGTTTGGAGGGGGGAATTTCGTACCGTCTTAAAGAGAGTGAGGATGTTACGTTTGGAGGGGGAAGTACGTGCCTGTATCTGAAGGATGAGTGGGATGTTCATTTTGGGAGGGGGAAGTACAGTCCCTGTTTGAAGGATGAGTGAGGATGTTCAGTTTGGAGGGGGGGAAGACAGTCCCTGTACTTAAAGGATGGTGAGGTGTTACAGTCTGGAGGTGGGAAGTACATACCTGTCTCTGAAGGATGAGTGAGGAGTTCAGTTCTGGAGGGGGGGAAGTACAGTACCTGTCTTGAAGGATGAGTGAGGATTTTTACATTTCTGGAGGTGGGAAGTACGTACCTGTCTTGAAGGTGGTGAGAATGTTACAGTTCTGGGGGGGAAAAGTACAGTACCTGACTTGAAGGTAGTGAGGATGTTAAGCCTGGAGGTGGGAATTTCGTCCCTGTACTTGAAGGATGAGTGAGAAGTTACAGTTCTGGAGGTGGGAAGTACGTGCTGTCTCTAAAGGATGGTGAGGGTTACGTTTGGAGGTGGGAAGTACATCCCTTTTATCTGAAGGAGAGGGGAAATGTTACGTTCGGAGGGGGGGAAAGTACAGTGCCTGTACTCTGAAGGATGAGTGAGGATGTTACAGTCCTGGAGGGGAAGTAAGTACTGTACTCTGAGGATGGTGGGATTTTAAGTTTGGAGGGGGGGAAAGTACAGTGCCTGTCTCTGAAGGATGAGTGGGGATGTTACAGTTTGGAGGGGGGAAGTACAGTCCCTGTACTCTAAAGGATGAGTGGGGTTACGTTCTGGAGGTGGGAAGTACTTTACCTGTATCTGAAGGTGAGTGAGGTTGTTACTTTCTGGAGGGGGGAAGTACAGGTCTGTATTAAAGGAGAGTGGGGTGTTACAGTCGGGGTGGGAAGTACGTCCTGTATCTAAAGGTGAGTGGGATGTTACGTTTCGGGAGGTGGGAAAGTACAGTGTTGTACTCTGGGGGAGAGGAGGATTTTTAAGCCTGGAGGTGGGAAGTACGTCCCTGTACTCAGAAGGTGAGTGGGGTTTTTCCCCGTTTGGAGGGAGAAGTCCGTACCTGTACCTGAAGGAGAGTGAGGATGTTACAGTTTGGAGGTGGGAAGTACGTACCTTACTCTGAAGGATGGTGGGTTGTTACAGTTTGGAGGGGGGAAAAGTACAGTACTGTACTTAAAGGGAGTGAGGATGATAGTTTGGAGGGGGGAATCAGTCCTGTACTCTGAAGGATGATGGGGAGTTCGTTTGGAGGTGGGAAGACAGACTGTACTCTAAAGGGTGAATGAGGATGTTCAGTTCTGGAGGGGAAAGTAAGACCTGTACTTGAAGGATGAGTGAGGTTGTTACGTTTGGGGTGGAAAGTCAGTGCCGTACTCTGAAGGATGAGTGAGGATGTTACAGTTCGGGAGGTGGGAAGTACGAAAACCTGTACTCAAAGGGTGAGTGAGGATGTTAAATTCGGAGGGGGGAAGAAACAGTACCGTACTCTAAAGGGGATGAGTGAGGATGTTACAGTTTGGAGGTGGAAGTACAGTACCTGTACTTGAAGGTGGTGAGGTTGTTACAGTTCTGGAGGTGGGAAGTCAGTACCTGTACTTAAAGGTGAGTGAAATGTTCCGAAATGGAGGGGGGAAAGCAGTCCCTGCCTTGAAGGATGAGTGAGGATGTTAAGTTCTGGAGGTGGGAGTCGTACCTGTACTCTGAAGGATGAGTGAGGAGTTCAGTCCTGGAGGTGGGAAGTACAGTACCTGTACTTAAAGGATGAGTGAGGATTTTTCATTTGGGGTGGGAAAGTACGTCCCTGTACTTAAAGGTGAGTGAGGTTGTTCTTTCTGGGGTGGGAAGTACATACCTGTATCGAAGGTGAGTGAGGATGTTACAGTTCTGGGGGGGGGAAGTACAGTCCCTGTACTTGAAGGATGAGTGAGGATGTTACAGTTCTGGAGGGGGGGAAGTAAGTCCCTGTCCCGAGGATGGTGGGTTGTTACAGTTCGGAGGTGGGAAGTACAGTACCTGTATTAAAGGGATGAGTGGGATTTTTACATTCTGGAGGGGGGAAAGTACAGTACCGTACTTAAAGGGATGGTGAGGATTTTCAGTTTGGGGGTGGGAGTACAGTCCTGATCGAAGGTGATGAGGTGTTACAGTTCTGGAGGGGGGAAGTCGAAACCTGTACTTGAAGGGAGTGGGGTGTTACAGTTTGGAGGTGGGAAGTACAGGCCTGTACTCTGAAGGATGGTGAGGTGTTCAGTTCGGAGGGGGGGAAGACAGACTGTATTGAAGGATGAGTGAGGATGTTACAGTTCTGGGGTGGGAATACGTACCTGTATTGAAGGATGAGTGAGGTGTTACAGTTCTGGAGGTGGGAAGTACGTGTTGTACTCTGAAGGTGGGGGGGTGAGGATGTTAAGCTGGGGGGGGAAGTACAGAAAATTGTATCTGAAGGATGGTGGGGTTTTTCAGTTCTGGAGGGGGGAAGTAAGGTCGTACTCTAAAGGGATGAGTGAGGATTTCAGTCCTGGAGGGGGGAAGTAAGTACCTGTACTCGAAGGTGAGGGGGGATGTTACGTTCTGGAGGGAGGTACATACTGTACTCTGAAGGTGAGTGGGATGTTACATTTTTGGGGGGGGAAGTACAGAAACCTGTCTCTGAAGGATGAGTGAGGTTGTTAAGTTTGGAGGGGGGAGTACAGTCCCTTTTTACAAAAGGTGAGGAGGATGATACATTTTGGAGGTGGGAAGACAGCCCGTACTCTAAAGGATGAGTGAGGGGTTACTTTTGGAGGGGGAAGTACAGTTTGTCTCTGAAGGATGAATGAGGATGTTACTTTTGGAGGGGGAAAAAGTACGTACTGTACTCTGAAGGTGGTGGGGTTGTTACAGTTCTGGAGGTGGAAAGTACAGTCCCTTGTACTCTGGGGGATGAGTGAGGATGTTAAGTTCTGGGGTGGGAAGTACGTACCTTTCTTAAAGGATGAGTGAGGATGTTACAGTTTGGAGGGGGAAAAGTACAGTCCCGTTCTAAAGGGAGGAGTGAGGTGTTACAGTTCGGAGGTGGGAGTACAGTCCCTTTTATCTAAAGGGATGAGTGAGGTTTGTTACAGTTTGGAGGGGGGAATTTACAGTACCTGTACTCTAAAGGGATAGTGAGAAATTTTTTCCAGAATGGAGGGGGGAAAGTACAGTACCTGCATCTGAAGGATGAGTTGAGGATGTTACAGTTCTGGAGGTGGAAGTACAGACCTGTACTTGAAGGTGAGTGAGGTTTTACATCCTGGAGGGGGGAAAGTACAGTACCTGTACTCTAAAGGTGAGTGGGATGTTACGTTCTGGAGGGGGGAAGTACAGTCCTGTATTTAAAGGATGAGTGAGGTTGTTACAGTTCTGGAGGGGGGGAAAGTCAGTACTGTCTCTGAAGGAGATGGGATTTTTAAAGTTTGGAGGTGGGAAGTACAGTACCTGTCTTGAAGGAGAGTGGGATTTACGTTCGGGGTGGGAAGTACAGTCCCTGTACTCTAAAAGGATGAGTGGGTGTTACAGTTTGGAGGGGGGAAGTACAGTACTGTACTCTAAAGGAGAGTGAGGTGTTACAGTTCTGGAGGTGGGAAGTACAGTACCTGTACTTGAAGGATGAGGAAAATGTTACAGTTCTGGGGGGGGAAAAGTACGTGCCTGTACTCGAAGGATGAGTGGGTGTTCGTTTGGAGGGGGGAAGTACAGTCCCTGTACTCTGAGGTGAGTGGAATGTTACAGTTCTGGAGGTGGGAAGTACAGTACCTGTACTTAAAGGGATGGGGGGTGTTACAGTCCTGGGGGGGGAAAAGTACAGTCCCTGTACTTGAAGATGAGTGAGAATGTTACAGTTTGGGGGGGAAGTACGTGCCTGTACTTGAAGGTGAGTGAGGAGTTACAGTTCTGGAGGTGGGAAGTACAGCCCTGTCTCGAGGGAGTGAAAAGTTACGTTCTGGAGGTGGGAAGACAGTCCCTGTCTCTGAAGGTGAGGAGGATGTTACGTTGGAGGGGGAAGTACTTCCTGTACTCTGAGGAAAGGGTGAGGATGTTAAGTTGGGGGTGGGAGTACGTGCCTGTATCTGAAGGATGAGTGAGGATGTTACAGTTTGGAGGTGGGAAGTCAGTCCCTGTATTGAAGGATGATGGGGTGTTACGTTTGGAGGTGGGAAGTACAGTATTTACTTGAAGGATGAGTGGGGGAGTTCAGTTCTGGAGGGGGGAAGTACAGTGTCTGTACTCTGAAGGGGGTGGGATTTTAATTCGGAGGTGGGAAAAAGTAAGTGTTTTTCTCTGAAGGAGGTGGGATGTTCAGCCCTGGAGGGGGGGATACAGTCCCGTACTAGAAGGTGAGTGGGTGTTAAGTTCTGGAGGTGAGAAGTACAGTCCTGTCTTGAAGGATGGTGAGGTGTTACAGTTTTGGAGGTGGGAAGTACAGTACCTGTACTCTGAAGGATGATGAGGTTTTTCAGTTTGGAGGGGGGAAGTACAGTCCGTATCTGGGGAAGGGTTGAGGTGAAAAAGTTTGGGTGGGAAGTACAGTCCCTGTACGTAAAGGTGTTGAGGGTGTTACAGTTTGGAGGGGGAAAGTACATACCTGTACTCTGAAGGTTTGAATGAGGAGTTACAGTTTGGAGGGGGAAAAATACAGTCCCTGTATCTGAAGGTAGTGGGGTTGTTACAGTTCTGGAGGTGGTAAGTACAGTCCCTGTCTCTGGGGTGAGTGGGGGATGTTCAGTTCGGGAGGGGGGGAAGTACAGTACTGTACCTGAAGGATGGGTAGGATGTTACGTTCTGGGGTGGGAAGGGTACAGTACCTGTATCTGAAGGATGAGGAGGATGTTACGTTCTGGGGGGTGGGAAGTCGTCCCTGTACTTGAAGGATGAGTAGGTTTTACAGTTCTGGGGGGGGAAGTACGTACCTGTATTTTTGAAGGGGGTTGGAATGTTCCGTAATGGAGGTGGGAATACAGTACCTGCATCTAAAGGATGAGTGAGGATGTTACAGTTCTGGGGGGGGAAGTACAGTCCCGTACTCTGAAGGAGGAGTGAGGATGTTAATCCTGGAGGGGGAAAAGTCAGAACCTGTACTCTGAAGGTAGTGGGATGTTACAGTTCTGGAGGTGGGAGTACGTACCTGTCTCGAGGAGGTGAGGTTGTTACAGTTCTGGAGGGGGGGAAGTACAGTACTTATTGAAGGTTGAGTGAGGATGTTCAGTTCTGGAGGGGGAAGTCGTACCTGACTTGAAGGATGGTGGGATGTTACAGTTCTGGAGGTGGGAAAAACGTCCCTGACTTGAAGGTGAGTGAGGTTGTTACATTTGGAGGTGGGAAGTCAGTCCCTGCTCGGAAGGATGAGTGGGTTTGTTCCAGTTTGGGGTGGGAAGTACAGTCCTGTACTTGAAGGATGGGAGGATGTTAAGTTTTGGGGTGGGAAGACAGTACCTGTACTTGAAGGATAAAGTGGGATTTTACAGTTCTGGAGGTGGGAATACAGTCCTGTACTTGAAGGTGAGTGGGATGTTCAGTTCTGGAGGTGGGAAGTACATGCCTGTATCTAAAGGATGGTGGGATGTTACATTTTCTGGGGTGGAAGTACGTACCTGTACTCGAAGGTTGAGTGAGGATTTACAGTTTGGGGTGGGAAGTAAGTCCCTGTACTCTGAGGATGAGTGAGGATTTTACAGTTTGGAGGTGGGAGTCAGTGTCTGTATCTGAAGGATGAGTGAGGTTTAAAGTCCTGGAGGGGGGAAGTAATACCTGTACTCTAGGATGAGTGAGGATGTTACATTTTGGGAGGGGGAATACGTTTTTGTACTTGAAGGTGAGGGGGATGTTACGTCCTGGAGGTGGGAAGTACAGTCCCTGTTCAGAAGGATGGTGGGGATGTTACAGTTTGGAGGTGGAAGTACGTACCTGTACTCTGAAGGATGGTGGGGGTTTTTTACAGTTTTGGAGGTGGAAGTACAGTCCCTGTTCTGAAGGAGAGTGAGGTTGTTACATTTTGGGAGGGGGGAAGTACAGTCCCTGTATCTGAAGGTGGTGAGGATATACAGTTTGGGGTGGGAAGTACAGTCCCTGTCTTGAAGGAGGGGGAGGATTTTCAGTTCTGGAGGTGGGAAGTACGTCCCTGTTCTGAAGGATAAATTGAGGATGTTACAGTTTGGAGGGGGAAAATACTTACCTGTACTCTAAAGGATGGTGGGTTGTTACAGTTCGGAGGTGGTAAGTACGTCCCTGTATCTGAGGAGAGTGAGGATGTTACAGTTTGGAGGTGGGAAGTACGTCCTGTACTCTGAAGGATGAGTGAGGATGTTACGTTTGGAGGGGGAAAAGTAAGTCCTTACTCTAAAGGGGGATGGTGAGGATGTTACAGTTTGGAGGGGGGAATTTTTTTTTAAAAGTACCTGTATCTGAAGGATGAGTGAGGTTGTTACGTTCTGGAGGGGGGAAGTACGTCCCTGTACTCTGAAGGATGAGTGAGAATGTTCCAGTAATGGGGTGGGAATTTACAGTCCCTCACTCTGAAGGATGAGTGGGGATGTTACGTTTGGAGGGGGAAAGTACGTACCTTACTCTGAAGGAGAGGGGATGTTACAGTTGGAGGGGGAAAAGTCCGACTGTACTTAAAGGGATGAGTGAGGATTTACAGTTCTGGGGGGGAAGCTACCTGTACTTGAAGGTGAGTGAGGTTGTTCAGTTCTGGAGGTGGGAAGAAAAAGTACCTGTACTCAAAGGATGAGGAGGAGTTACGTTCTGGAGGTGGGAAGTACAGTACCTGTATCTGAAGGATGGGTGGGATGTTACAGTTGGGGTGGGAAGTACAGTCCCGTACTCTGAAGGAGAGTGAGGTTGTTACAGTTCGGAGGGGGGAAGTCAGTCCCTGTACTCGAGGATGAGTGAGGTGTTTCAGTTCTGGAGGGGGGAAATTTACAGCCCTGTCTTGAAGGATGAGTGGGAGTTACATTCTGGAGGTGGGAAGTACATCCGTTTGAAGGATGAGTGAGGTGTTACAGTTCTGGAGGGGGGAAGTACAGTCCCTGTACTCTAAAGGATGAGTGAGGATGTTACAGTTTGGGGGTGGGAATCAGTCCCTGTACTTAAAGGGATGAGTGAGAATGTTACTTTTGGAGGGGGGAAAGTACAGTGTTTATCTGAAGGATGAGTGGAATGTTCTTTTTGGAGGTGGGAATTTTACGGGCCCTGTATCTGAAGGTGGTGAGAATGTTACAGTTTGGAGGTGGGAAGTAAAAATACCTTTTACTCTGAAGGTGAGTGAGGATGTTACATTTTGGGGTGGGAAGTCAGTACCGTTTCTAAGGTTTTGAGTGAGGATGTTACAGTTCTGGAGGGGGGGAAGTACGTACCGTATCTAAAGGATGAGTGAGGGTTACGTTTGGAGGTGGGAAGACAGTACCTGTACTCTAAAAGGGATGGGGTTGTTTACTGTTCTGGAGGGGGAAAAAGTCGCACCGTTTGAAGGATGAGGAGGTGTTACTTTCGGGGGGTGGGAGACTCCCTTATCTAAAGGATGGTGAATTTTACGTTTGGAGGTGGGAAGTACAGACCTGTACTCTGAAGATGGTAGGATTTTTTACGTTCGGGAGGTGGGAAGACAGTCCCTGTACTTAAAGGATGGTGAGGATGTTACGTCCTGGAGGTGGGAAGTATAGTCCAGTTCTGAAGGATGAGTGGGATGTTACGTTCTGGAGGGGGAAGTACGTACCTGTACTCAAAGGATGAGTGGGAGTTACATTTTCTGGGGTGGGGAAGTACAGACCTGTATTAAAGGATGAGTGGGGTTTTACATTTCTGGGGGGGGAAAAAGTACAGTACCTGTACTCTAAAGGATGGGAGGATGTTACAGTTCGGGAGGTGGGAAGTACCGTACCTGTATTAAAGGTGGGGTGAGGATTTTTAAGTTCTGGAGGTGGGAAGTACAGTCCCTGTACTTAAAGGATGAGTGAGGTGTTACGTTCTGGGGGGGAAGTACAGTACCTGTACTCTGAAGGATGAGGGGATGTTACAGTTCGGAGGGGGGGAAGTACAGTACCTGTCTCTGAGGATGAGTGAGGATGTTCAGTTCTGGAGGGGGGAAGTACAGTACCTGTCTCTGGGGGGGTTTGAGGGAGGATGTTACGGTCTGGAGGGGGGAAAAGTCAGTACCTGTATCTAAAGGGATGAGTGGGTTTTTCGTCCTGGAGGTGGGAAGTACAGTACCTGTACTCTGAAGGATGGTGAGGTTGTTCAGTTCTGGAGGGGGGAAAGTACAGTCCTGTACTCTAAAGGATGAGTGAGGATGTTAAGCCCTGGAGGTGGAATACGTCCCTGTTTGAAGGAGGGAGGTGTTACAGCCCTGGGGGGTGGAAGTACAGTCCCTGTCTCTGAAGGATGAGTGAGGATGTTACAGTTCTGGAGGTGGAAGTACGTCCTGTACTCTAAAGGAGAGTGGGTGTTACAGTCCTGGGGTGGGAAGTACAGTACCTGTACTCTAAAGGGATGGTGGGATGTTCGCCCTGGAGGTGGAAGTACATACCTGTATCTGAAGGATGAGTGGGATGTTACAGTTCGGGAGGTGGGAAGTCCCCTTTTTTCCTGTATCTGAAAGGAGAGGAGGATGTTACGTCCTGGAGGGGGGAAGTAAGTACCTGTACTCTGGGATGAGTGAGGATTTTTAAGTTCGGAGGTGGGTAGACAGTACCTGTATCTGAAGGTGATGGGTTTACAGTTCTGGAGGTGGGAAGTACAGTCCCTGTACTCTGAAGGATGAGTGAGGATTTTTTCAGTTCTGGAGGGGGGAAGTACAGTACCTGTATCTGAAGGAGAGTGAGGAGTTAAGTTTGGGGTGGGAAGTACAGTACTGTACTTGAGGTGAGTGAGGATGTATACCCGGGAGGTGGGAAGTACGTACCTGTATCTAAAGGGATGGTGGGATGTTTACAGTTCTGGGGGGGGAAGTACAGTCCGTATTGGGGGAGGGTGAGGATGTTACAGCCCCTGGGGGGGGGGAAAGTCAGCCCCCCAGTATCTAAAGGTGAGTGGGGATGTTACAGTTCTGGAGGTTGGGAAGTACAGTACCTGACTCTAAAGGGATGAGTGAGGATTTTACAGTTCTGGGGGGGGGAAAGTTGTACCTGTACTCTAAAGGAGGTGAGGATGTTACAGTTTGGAGGTGGGAAGTACGTACCTTTTACCCTGAAGGATGAGTGAGGATTTACAGTTCTGGAGGGGGGAAAGTACAGTACCTGTACTCTAAAGGTGAGTGAGGTGTTACAGTTCGGAGGTGGGAAGTCATACCTGTACTTAAAGGTGAGTGAGGATGTTACAGTTCTGGAGGTGGGGTACAGTACCTTTTCTTAAACGAGGGGAGTGGGATGTTACAGTCCTGGAGGTGGGAAGTACGTCCTGTCTTGAAGGTGGTGAGGATGTTACAGTTCTGGGGGGGGAAAGTACTTTCCTGTCCCTTTAAAGGATGAGTGAGGATGTTACAGTTTGGAGGTGGGAAGTCAAAGTCCCTGTACCAAAGGATGGTGAGGATTTTTACGCCCTGGAGGTGGGAATACAGTACTGTACTCTGAAGGGGGTTGAGGATTTTAAAGTTTGGAGGGGGGGAAGTCAGTCCTTACTCTGAAGGATGGTGAGGTGTTACAGTTCTGGGGGGGGAAAAGTACAGTACTGTATTTAAAGGTGAGTGAGGAGTTACAGTTCTGGGGTGGGAAGTAAGTCCCTGTTCTAAAGGGGATGAGTGGGATGTTCGTTCTGGGGTGGGAAGTACAGTACTGTACTTAAAGGGATGATTGGGATTTAAGTTCTGGAGGTGGGAAGTACATACCTGTCCCCTGAAGGATGAGTGAGGATGTTCGTTCGGAGGTGGGAAGTCGTACCTTCCCCGAAGGTGGTGAGGATGTTACAGTTCTGGAGGGGAAGTCATACTGCCCCTGAAGGTGAGTGAGGATGTTTTAAGTTCTGGGTGGGAAGTACAGTCCTGTACTTGAAGGCTGAGTGGGTGTTACAGTTCTGGGGGGGGAAGTACGTCCCTGACTCTAAAGGGGATGAGTGAGGAGTTACAGTTCGGTGGGGGAAGCAGTACCTGTCTTGAAGGAGGGTGGGGTTCAGCCCTGGGGGGGGGGAAGTACTTTCCTTTACTCTGAAGGATGAGTGAGGATGTTACAGTTCTGGAGGTGGGAAGTACAGTACCTGTACTCTGAAGGATGAGTGAGGATGTTACAGTCCAGGAGGTGGGAAGTACAGTACCTGTACTCTGAAGGATGAGTGTTATCAGAACACTTCTGACAAAACGGTGATTGTCTGAATAATGTCAACAGTGTTTTTTCTGCCAGAATTGTCACTGTAACAGCACATGTCACTGCAGTTCATAACACCTAGCATCTCGCCCCTCATTCCTAGCACCTAGCGGCCCACCCCTCATTCCTAGCACCTAGCGACCCATCCCTCATTCCTAGCACCTAGCGGCCCATCCCTCATTCCTAGCACTTAGTTTCTCACACCTCATCCCTAGCATCTAGTGGCCCACCCCTCATTCCTAGCACCTAGCGGCCCACCCCTCATTCCTAACACTTAGTTGCTCACCCCTCATTCCTAGCACCTAGCCGCCCATCCCTCATTCCTAGCACCTAGCATCATACCCCTCATTCCTAGCACCTAGTAACTCACCACTCATTCCTAGCACCTAGTAACTCACCACTCATTCCTAGCACCTAGTAACTCACCACTCATTCCTAGCACCTAGTAACTCACCACTCATTCCTAGCACCTAGTAACTCACCACTCATTCCTAGCACCTAGCAACTCACCACTCATTCCTAGCACCTAGTAACTCACCCCTCATTCCTAGCACCTAGTAACTCACCCTTCATTCCTAGCACCTAGTAACTCACCCTTCATTCTAGCCCTAGTAACTTACCACTCATTCCTAGCCCCTAGTAACTCACCCCTCATTCCTAGCACCTATAACTCACCCTTCATTCCTAGCACCTAGTAACTCACCCCTCATTCCTAGCACCTAGTAACTCACCCCTCATTCCTAGCACCTAGTAACTCACCCCTCATTCCTAGCACCTAGTAACTCACCCCTCATTCCTAGCACCTAGTAACTCACCCCTCATTCCTAGCACCTAGTAA
This sequence comes from Cherax quadricarinatus, assembly GCF_026875155.1. Taxonomy (NCBI): domain Eukaryota; kingdom Metazoa; phylum Arthropoda; class Malacostraca; order Decapoda; family Parastacidae; genus Cherax; species Cherax quadricarinatus. The sequence goes on from NC_069494.1 coordinate 18,768,230, forward strand.
CTCACCCCTCATTCCTAGACCTAGTAACTCACCCTCATTCCTAGCACCTAGTAACTCACCCTTCATTCCTAGCACCTAATAACTCAACCACTCATTCCTAGCACCTAGTAACTCACCTTCATTCCTAGCACCTAGTAACTCACCCCTCATTCCTAGCACCTAGTAACTCACCCTTCATTCCTAGCACCTAGTAACTCACCCTTCATTCCTAGCACCTAGTAACTTACCACTCATTCCTAGCACCTAGTAACTCACCCTCATTCCTAGCACCTAGTAACTCACCCTTCATTCCTAGAAACCTCGTAACTCACCCTTCATTCCTAGCACCTAGTAACTCCCCCCTCATTCCTAGCACCTAGTAACTCACCCCTCATTCCTAGCACCTAGTAACTCACCCCTCATTCCTAGCACCTAGTAACTCACCCCTCATTCCTAGCACCTAGTAACTCACCCCTCATTCCTAGCACCTAGTAACTCACCCCTCATTCCTAGCCCCTAGTAACTCACCACTCTTCCTAGCACCTAGTAACTCACCCCTCTTCCTAGCACCTAGTAACTCCCATCATTCCTAGCCCCTAGTAACTCACCCCTCTTTCCTAGCACCTAGTAACTCCCCACTCATTCCTAGCACCTAGTAACTCACCACTCATTCCTAGCACCTAGTAACTCACCACTCATTCCTAGCACCTAGTAACTCCCCACTCATTCCTAGCACCTAGTAACTCACCACTCATTCCTAGCTACACAGAGCACCCTAATCAGCCAGTCCTAGCACTGGTATGGTCCCTCCCCTCCTAGCAACTCCCAGCACATAGGTATGTGTGATATTAGGTAATTGGCTTCCTAGGAGCGACTTAATGAGGTCGTTTGATTATGGTTGTTAAGGTGTTCGTGTGTTAATGGGTGATTATGGGAGATGAGGTTGTGTGTGTGTGTGTGTGTTGTGTGTGTGTGTGTGTGTGGGGTGTGTGTGTGTGTGTGTGTGTGTGTGTGTGTGTTGTGTGTGTGTGTGTGTGTGTGTGTGTGTGTGTGTGTGTGTGTGTGTGTGTGTGTGTGTGTGTGGTGTTTTGTGTTGTGGGGTGTGTGTGTGTGTGTGTGTGTGTGTGTTGTTTTGTGTGTGTGTGTGTGTGTGTGTGTGTGTGTGTGTGTGTGTGTGTGTGTGTGTGTGTGTGTGGGGTGTGTGTGTGGTGGTGTGTGTGTGTGTGTTTTGTGTGTGTGTGTGTGTGTGTGTTGTGGTTTGTGTGTGTGTGTTGTGTGTGTGTGTGTGTGTGTGTGTTGTGTTTTGTGTGTGTGTTTTGGGGTGTGTGTGTGTGTGTGTGTGGTGGGTGTGTGTGTGTTGTATGTGTATGTGTGTGTGTGTACGTGTGTGTTTTGTGTGTGTGTGTGTGTTTTGTGTGTGTGTGTGTGTGTGTGTACGTATGTCTCAAATTTTATATCACACAAAATCCTTCTCATTCGCGAAAAAAATAATTTAGTGGACCAATAAATCGCAAGTTTAGTGGCCGGAAAACCAGACCAGTGGTGGTGTGGGAGACCGAACCTGGTATTAGGTCCGAGACCCAGGCTGCTGGCGGGGTTTTGTTTGTCAGGAAACAAGCACAAAGCTTTCTGATAGCTAGACTGTGTTGTTGTAGTGGTTGTTATGGTACCATGTGTGTTACTTCCTGCCCTCTGGTAGCACCATCATGGTACCATCATGGTACCATCGTGGTACCATCATGGTACAATCGTGGTACCATCATGGTAGTATCATGGCACAATCGTGGTGCCATGATGGTACCATGATGGTACCATCATGATACCATCATGGTACCATCATGGTACCATCATGGTACCATCATGGTACCATCATGATACCATCATGGTACCATCATGGTACCATCATGGTACCATCATGGTACCATCATGGTACCATCACTGGTACCATCATGGTACCATCATGGTACCATCATGGTACCATCATGGTACCATCATGGTACCATCATGGCACAATCGTGGTGCCATCATGGCGCCATCAGAGTACAGTTATGGTATCATGATCACGGCACAATCATGGTACCATGATGGCACCTCAGAGGTACTCATCATGGTACACTTACGAGGACTCTCATTCTTGTTGTACTAACAAAGACCAGAGTACTAATGTACATTCTGTCTGTCTGTCTGTCTGTCTGTCTGTCTGTCTGTCTGTCTCTCTCTCTCTCTCTCTCTCTCTCTCTCTCTCTCTCTCTCTCTCTCTCTCTCTCTCTCTCTCTCTCTCTCTCTCTCTCTCTACTCTCTCTCTTCCCCTTATCATCCCTCCTAAAAACCCTCAGCATCTCTCTGTTAATCTCGTGTACTAACTGTCTTATCTTCCAAGTCTCTCTCTCTAACTTCCTTCAACTGGTCCAGGACCATTTGTCTCAAATTAATGACTCTGGACCGAGGCTTTCCTATCTCCATTACGAAATTTATCTTGACGTGGACCGAGGGACTGACCCCCTACTGTCTCTGTTGTGGGACTGACCATCCTACTGTCTGTTGTGGGACTGACCATCCTACTGTCTCTCTTATGGGACTGACCATCCTACTGTCTCTGTTGTGGGACTGACCACCATAATGTCTCTGTTGTGGGACTGACCATCCTACTGTCTCTGTTGTGGGACTGACCATCCTACTGTCTCTGTTGTGGGACTGACCATCTATGTCTCTGTTGTGGGACTGACCATCCTACTGTCTCTGTTGTGGGACTGACCATCCTACTGTCTCTGTTGTGGGACTGACCATCCTACTGTCTCTGTTGTGGGACAGACCATCCTACTGTCTCTGTTGTGGGACTGACCATCCTACTATCTCTGTTGTGGGACTGACCATCCTACTGTCTCTGTTGTGGGACTGACCATCCTACTGTCTCTGTTGTGGGACTGACCATCCTACTGTCTCTGTTGTGGGATGACCACAAGTCCTGTTGGGGAAAAGACCATCCTCGGGCTTGTTGTGGGACTGACCATCCCACTGTCCTTTTTTGTGGGACGACCATCCTACTGTCTTTTGT
>NC_069494.1:18779263-18798506 GCF_026875155.1 Cherax quadricarinatus
TGTTTAGGTGGTAAGATGGGGAATGTTTAGGTGTTAAGATGTGCTATGTTTAAGTGCTAAGATGGTCAATGTTTAGGTGCTAAGATGGTAAATGTTTAGTTGCTAAAATGTGCAATGTTTAGGTGTTAAGATGGTCAATGTTTAGGTGATAAGACGGTCATTGTTTAGGTGTTAAGGTGGTCAATGGTTAGGTGCTAATATGGTCAATTTTTAGGTGCTAAGACCGGCAATGTTTAGATGTTAAGACGGGCAATGTTTAGTTGTTAAGACGTGCAATGTTTACGTGCTAAGATGGGCATTGTTTAGGTGGTAATATGGTCAATGTTTAGGTGATAAGATAGTCAATGTTTAGATGTTAAGATGGGCAATGTTTAGGTGTTAAGATGTGCTATGTTTAGGTGTTAAAATAGCAATGTTTAGGTGGTAAGATGAACAATGTCTAGGTGCTAAGATGGGCAATGTTTAGGTGCTAAGATGGGCACTGTTTAGGAGGTAAGATGGACAATGTTTAGGTGGTAAGAACGTCAATGTTTAGGTGCTACATGGGCAATGTTTAGGTGGTATGATGGGCAATGTTCGGGTGCTAACATCTGAAATTTTTACGTGTTAAAATGTGCAATGTTTAGTTGGGAATATTGTCAATGTTTAGGTGCTAAGATGATCAATGTTTCCGTGCTAAGAATGTCAATGTTTAGATGCTAAGATCTGCAATGTTTAGGTGCTAAGATAGTCATTGTTTAACTGTTAATATGGTAAATGTTTAGGTGCTAAGATCTGCAATTTTTAAGTGCTAAGATGATCAATGTTTAGGTGCTAATATGGTCAATGTTTAGGTGCTAAGGTCTGCAATGTTTAGGTGCTAAGATGGGCAATGTTTAGGTGGTAAGATGGGCAATGTTTAGGTGCTAAGATTATCAATGTTTAGTTTCAAAGAAGGGCAATGTTTAGGTGCTAAGATGTGCAATGTTCAAGTGCTACTATCCGCAATGTTTAGGTGTTAAGATATGCAGTGTTTAGGGGGTAGGATGTGCAATGTTTAGTTCGTAAGATGTGCAATATTTAGATGCTAAAATGGGCAATGTTTAGGTGGTAAGATGTGCAATATTTAGGTGCTAAAATGGGCAATGTTTAGGTGGTAAGATGTACAATGTTTTAGTGCTTAGATTGGAAATGTTTAGGTGGTAAGATTGGAAATGTTTATGTGGTAAGATGGGCAATATTTAGGTGGTAAGATTGGCAATGTTTGGGTGCTAAGATGGGCAATGTTTAGGTGGTAAGTTGGGCAATGTTTAGGTTATAATAAGGCAAATGTTTATAAACAAGAAAGAAATGTTAATGTGCCAAGATTGATGATTTGTAAGACTCCCTATGGAACCCGAGGAATGTTTAGGTTATAGGAATGTTTAGGTTATAGGAATGTTTAGGTTATAGGAATGTTTAGGTTATAGGAATGTTTAGGTTATAGGAATGTTTAGGTTATAGAAAATGTTAGGTTCTAGGATGTTTAGGTTATAGACAATGTTTGGTTTATAGGATGTTTAGTTATAGAAATCTTTAGGTTATAGGTATGTTTAGGTTTTATAGAAATATTTAGGTTATAGGAATGTTTAGGTTATAGAATGTTTCTTAGGTTATGGGAAATGTTTAGTTTGGGGAATGTTTAGGTTATAGGAATGTTTAGGTTATGGGAATGTTTAGGTTATGGGAATGTTTAGGTTATGGGAATGTTTAGGTTATGGGAATGTTTAGGTTATAGGAATGTTTAGGTTATGGGAATGTTTAGGTTATGGAATTTTTTAGGTATGGGAATGTTTTGGTTAAGAATGTTTAGGGATTCATATATTAAGGCAAATGTTTAGGTGCCTTTCTGCAGTAGGTTAATTATTTAGGAAGTGTGATCTAGTCCTCCTCTCATTGTCTTTCCTCCTCTTCATTCTTCCTCTTCTTCTCCTTCCTCCTCCTCTTCCTGTCCCTTCTCCTCTTCGCCTCTTCTCCTCCTCTTCTTCCGCCTCTTGCTTCCGCTTCCTCCTCTTCCTCCCTCCCCCTCTTCTCTTTCTCCTCTTCCTCTCACTCCATCTATTCCTGTTCTCACTTCTCCTCTTCCGCCTTTCCTCCTCTTCCTCCTCTCTTCCCCCTCTTCCTCCTCATATTCTCCTCTTCGTCCTCTCGTCCTCCCGCATCCTCCTCATCTTCCTGTCCTTCTCATCTTAGTTTCCTCCTCCTCTTTTCCTCATCCTCTTCCTGTAACGTCTCCTCTTTCCTCCTCTTCATCCTCCTCTTCTTCCTCTTTTCTCCTCTTCTCTCCCTCCTCCTCTTGCTGTCCCGTCTCTCCTCCTCCTCTTCCTCCCGCGTCATCCATCGTACTCCTTCTCGTAACCCGCGTCTACGACGTCGTCCTCATGCGCTTCCTCCTCATCATCCTTCCTCCCGCTCTTCCTCCGACCCTCTTCCTCTTCTCGTCTCCTCTTCTTCCCCCTTCTTCTTCTCTTCCTTCTCTTGTTCAGTACAACTGGGAAGTTCACTCAGACAATCGATTCACTGATTGCTTACTTCTCGAGCGGCATCAAGGTGCTGCTGTTGACCCCAGGGGGCCCTCCTCACAACCCCTACCCCCTTAACCCCTACCCCTTAGCCCTTTCCCTTTAACTCCTTCCCTTTAACCCCTTCTCCTGAATCCCACCCCCTAAACCCGTACCACTTCCCCTTAACTTCAACTAATGCAAGAACAGTGTTCTTGTTGCATGAACAAAGAGCTTGTTGCAAGAACAGTGAGCTTGTTGGTTGAACAATGAACATGTTCAAGACCCGCCTCACAGGCAGCTAAATCAACCTAATGCAGTTTGCAACACTAGGGCCATTAGCCGTGTTGCATAATTAAAGAGGAGCAGTAACGTAAGTAAATTATATCTCCATTTAAGAGATAATATATACTTTGTGTATATTAAATAGATATATATATATATATTATATTATATATACGATATATATATATATATATTATATATATTTATATATACATATATATTATATATATATTATTATATATTATATGTACTATATATTATATATAGCTATTAATATTTATATATTATATTTATATAAATTATATAATGATAGCTATAGGCCTTTCGGTTGCAATCAACACATCATCAGGACGAAAACACGTCAAGCTGCTGATGACGTGTTCATTGAGGACGAATTGGCTAGAGTTATCTTTCGGCTCCTTCCCCACTGAGCATCGATTTTTCGTGATTATTGTGTATTGTTACCCATCTCTTGCTATCTACCATTACCATTTCTCTTGCTGGTCTACCATTATCCATCTCTTGCTGTCTACCATTATCCATCTCTTGCTATCTACCATTATCCATCTCTTGCTATCTACCATTATCCATCTCTTGCTATCTACCATTATCCATCTCTTTGCTGTCTACCATTATCCATCTCTTGCTGTCTACCTCCCTTTATCATCTCTTGCTAATCTACCATTATCCATCTCTTGCTGTCTACCATTATCCATCTCTTGTGCTCTCTACCATTATCCCATTTCTTGCTGTCTTACCATTATCCATCTCTTGCTATTACCATTATCTCTCTTGCTGTCTACCATTTATCCATCTCTTGCTATCTACATTATCCATCTCTTGCTGTCTACCATTATACTTCTCTTGCGGTCTACCATTATCCATCTCTTGTGTCTCTACCCATTATCCTCTCTTGCTATCTACCATTAACCATCTTTGCTGTCTACCACTTAAATTCTTGCTGTCTAACATTATCCATCTCTTGCTATCTACCATTATCCATCTCTTGCTATCTACCATTATCCATCTCTTGCTGTCTACCATTATCCATCTCTTGCTGTCTACCATTATCCATCTCTTGCTATCTACCATTATCCATCTCTTTGCTGTCTACCCATTATCATCTTTGCTATCTACCCTTTATCATTCTATGCTGTCTACCATTATCCATCTCTTGCCTGTCTACCATTATCCATCTCTTGCTGTCTACCATTATCCATCTCTTGCTATCTACCATTATCCATCTCTTGCTGTCTACCATTATCCATCTCTTGCTGTCTACCATTATCCATCTCGTGATGTCTACCTTATCCATCTCTTGCTATTTTACCATTATCCATCTCTTGCCTGTCATACCATTTATCCATCTCTTGCTGTTCTACCATTATCCATCTTTGCTATCATACCATTTATCCTCTCTTGCTGTCTACCATATCCATCTCTTGCTGTCTTCTACCATTATCCATCTCATGCTATCTACCATTATCCATTTTGCTGTCTACCTTATCCATCTCCTCTATCTTACCATTATCCATCTCTTGCTATTACCATTATCCATCTCTGCTATTCTACCATTATCCATCTCTTGCTGTCTACCATTATCCATTCTTGCTGTCTACATTATCCACTCTTGACCTGTCTACCATTATCCATCTCTTGCTCATCTACTTATCCATCTCTTGCTGTCTAACCATTATCATCTCTTGCTGTTACCACTTATCCATACTCTTGCTGTCTACCATTATCCATCTCTTGCTGTCTACCATTATCCATCTCTTGCTGTCTACCATTATCCATCTCTTGCTGTCTACCATTATCCATCTCTTGCTGTCTACCATTATCCATCCCTTACTATCTACACAATCCATCCTTAGATCTACACAATCCATCCTACTATCTACCACAATCCGCATCCCTTACTAATCTACCACCAATCCATCCCTTACTATCTACCACAATCCATCCCTTGCTATCTACCACAATCCATCCCTTACTGATCTACCACAATCCATCCCTTGCTATCTACCACAATCCTTCCCTTGCTATCTTCCATTTTATCCATCTCTTGCTGTTCTACCAGTATCCATCTCATGGCTGTCTACCATTATCCATCTCTTGCTATTACCATTTCCATCTCTTGCTGTCTACCATTATCCATCTCTTGCTATCTACCATTATCCATCTCTTGCTGTCTACCATTATCCATCTCTTGCTGTCTACCATTATCCATCTCTTGCTGTCTACCATTATCCATCTCTTGCTATCTACCATTATCCATCTCTTGCTGTCTACCAATTATCCCATCTCTGCTGTCACCATTATCCATCTCTTGCATCTACAATTTATCCCATCTCTTGCTATCTACCATTATCCATCATCTTGCTGCTCTACCATTATCCATCTCTTGCTGTTACCATTATCCATCTCTTTGCTATCTACCATTATCCATCTCTTGCTGTTCTACCATTATCCATCTTCTTGCTATTACCATTATCCATCTCTTATGCTGTCTACCATTATCCATCTCTTGCTTGTCTACCATTATCCATCTCTTGTGTCTACCATTATCCATCTCTTGCTATCTACCATTATCATCTTCTTGCTGTCTCCATTATCATCTCTTGCTGTCTACCATTATCCATCTCTTGCTGTCTACCATTATCCAATCTTCTTGCTATTACATTATCCATCTCTTGCTGTACTACCATTATCATCTCTGCTGTCTACCATTATCCATCTCTTGCTATCTACCATTATCCAATCTCTGCTGCTCTACCATTATCCATCTCTAGCTGCTACCATTATCATCTCTTGCTATTCTACCATTATCCATCTCTTGCTGGTCTACCCTTATCCATCTCTTGCTATCTACCATTATCCATCTCTTGCTATCTACCAATTATCCATCTTCTTGCTATCTACCATTATCCATCTCTTGCTGTCTACCTTATCCATCTCTTGCTGTCTACCATTATCCTCTCTTGCTGTCTACCATTCTCCATCTCTTGCTATCTACCCATTATCCAATCTCTTGCGTCTCATTATCCATCTCTGCTGGTCTACCATTATCCATCTCTTGCTGTCTACATTATCCATCTCTTGCTTGGTCTACCATTATCCACATCTCTTGGCTGTCTACCATATCAATCTCTTGCTGTCTACCATTATCCATTCTTGTGTCTACCTTATCCATCCCTTACTATCTACCACAATCCATCCCTTACTATCTACCACAATCCATCCTTACTATCTAACCACAATCCATCCCCCCTTAACTATCTTACACAATCCATCCCTTGCTATCTACCACAATCCTTCCCTTGCTATCTACACATCCATCCCTTACTACTACACAATCCATCCTTACTATCTACACAATCCTTCCCCTTGCTCTCTACCACAATCCATTCCTTACTATCTACCACAATCCATCCTTGCTTTACCACAATCCATCCCTTGCTATTGCCACATCCAATCCCTTACTATCTACCACAATCCATCCCTTGCTATCTACCAAAATCATTCCTCTTGCTATCTACCACAATCCATCCCTTGCTATCTACCACAATCTCCTTACTATCTACCACAAATCCATCCCTTGCTTTCTACCACAATCCATCCCTTACTATCACACAATCCATCCCTTACTATTACCACCAATCATCCCTTATATCTACACAATCCATCCCTTACTATCTACCACAATCCATCCTTACTATTACACAATCCATCCCTTACTATCTACACAATCCATCCCTTACGATCTACCCAATCCATCCCTTTGCTATCTACCCACATCCTCCTTACTATCTACCACAATCCTCCTTACTATTACTCAATCCATCCTTTACTATCTACCAAAAATCATCCCTTACTATCTACCACATCCATCCCTTGCTATTCTACCACAATCATCCTTACTATCTACACAATCATCCCTTACTATCTACCACAATCCTCCATTGCTATCTACCACAATCCATCCCTTACTATCTACCACATCCCATCCCTTACTATATCTACCACAATCCATCCCTTGCTATTCTACCACAATCCTTCCCTTGCTATCTACCACCAATCCATCCCTTACTATCTACCACAATCCTATCCCTACTATCTACCACAATCCTTCCCTTGCTATCTACCGCACAATCCATCCCTTACTATCTACCACAATCCATCCCTTGCTATCTACCACAATCCATCCCTTGCTATCTACACAAATCCATCCCTTACTATCTACACAATCCATCCCTTGCTATCTACACCACTAATCCATCCCTACTATCTACCACAATCCATCCCTTGCTATCTACCCACAATCCATCCCTTACTATCTACACTAATCCATCCCTTGCTATCTACCACAATCCATCCCTTACTATCTACCACAAATCCATCCCTTTACTATCTACCACAATCCTCCCTTTGCTATCTACCACAATACATCCCTTACTATCTACCACAATCCATCCCTTACTATCTACCACAAATCCATCCCTTACTATCTACCACAATCCATCCCTTGCTATCTTACCACAAGTCCATCCTGCAATCTACACAATCCCATCCCTTAATGCTCCTCATCTACCAACAATCCATCCCTTGACTAATCTACACAATCCAATCCTTACTATCTACCACAATCCATCCCTTACTATCTACCACATCCATCCCTTACTGATCTACCCACAATCCATCCCTTTACTATCTGAACCAACAATCCATCCCTTGCTATCTACACAATCCATCCCTTACTACTACCACATCCATCCCTTGCTTTCTACACAATACATCCCTTGCTATCTACCACAATCCATCCCTTACTATCTAACCCACAATACATCCCTTATATCTACCACAATCCATCCCTTACTATCTACCACAATCCATCCCTTACTATCTACCACAATCCTCCCTTACTATCTACACAATCATCCCTTACTATCTACCACAATCCATCCCTTACTATCTACCACAATTCCATCCCATTACTATCTACGCCACAATCTCCTCTTGCCTCCACGTGTTCTATGTCGGTCAGCTCTCAGCGCTGAAGCTCTCACCTCCAGTCTCTAAGAGAGATGCTATCAAAAAAATGCTCTCAACTTAACTTGGAGAGTTTGCAAGGCTTCCATTGAGCTTCAGGACACCTTCTGCAACATTGCAATGACGCCACACCATTCCTGCAACATAACAGGGAATGTTGCGGGGAAACGTTTCTGCAACATACGTGAATGTTGCCAAAGTTTCTGCAACATAACGTGAATGTTACAACGTTTATGCAGCCATAGAAGTGGAATATTGCACATTCCTGCACATAACAAGTGAATGTTACAACGTTTCTGAACATAGGAGTGAATGTTACAACGTTTCTGCAATCAAACGTGATGTTACAAACCCGTTTCTGCAAATAGAGTGAATGTTTACAACGTTCTGCCAGAACATAGGAGTGAATGTTACACGTTTTGCAAACATAGAGTGATATGTTACAACGTTTCTGCAACATAGGAGTGAATGTTACAACGTTTCTGCAACATAACAGTGAATGTTACAACGTTTCTGCAACATAGCAGTGAATGTTACAACGTTTCTGCAACATAACACTGAATGTTACAACGTTTCTGCAACATAGGAGTGAATGTTACAACGTTTCTGCAACATAGGAGTGAATGTTACAAGTTTCTGCACATAACAGTGAATGTGTACAACGTTTCTGCAAATAACAGTGAATGTTACAACGTGTCTGCACATAGGAGTGAATATGTTACAACGTTTCTGCAACATAGGAGTGAATGTTACAACGTTTCTGCAAACATAACAACTGAATGTTACTACGTTTCTGCAACAATAGGAGTGAATGTTTACAACGCCCCCTTCTGCAACAATAGGAGTGAATGTTAACAACGTTTCTGCAACATAGGAGTTGAATGTTACAACCGTTTCTGCAACATAACAACTGAATGTTACAACGTTTCTGGAATAGGAGTGAATGTTACAACGTTTCACTGCGACCATAGGAGTGAATTTACAACGTTTCTGCAAAACATAACAGTGAATGTTACAACGTTTCTGCACATAACAGTGACTGTTACAAAACGTTCTGCCAAACATAGGGAGTGAAATGTTACAACGTTTCTGCAACATAGGAGTGAATGTTATCAAACGTTTCTGCAATATAACAGTGAAGTATACAAACGTTTCGCAACATAAACAGTGAAGTTACAACGTTTTCTGCAAATAGGAGTGAATGTTAGACAACGTTTCCTTGCAACATAGGAGTGAATGTTTAGACAACGCGTTTCTGCAACATAACACTGAATGTTACAACGTTTCTGCAACATAGGAGTGAATGTTACAACGTTTCTGCAACATAGGAGTGAATGTTACAACGTTTCTGCAACATAGGGTGAATGTTACAACGTTTCTAGCAAATAGGAGTGGAATGTTACAACGTTTCTGCAACATAACAGTGAATGTTACAACGTTTCTGCAACATAACAGTGAATGTTACAACGTTTCTGCAACATAACAGTGAATGTTACAACGTTTCTGCAACATAGGAGTGAATGTTTACAACGTTGCTGCAACATAGGACGTGGAATGTTACAACGTTTCTTGCAACATAGGAGGTGAAATGTTACAACGTTTCTGCAATATAATCAGTGGAATGTTACAACGTTTCTGCAACATAACAGTGAATGTTACAACGTTTCTGCAACATAGGAGTGAATGTTACAACGTTTCTGCAACATAGGAGTGAATGTTACAACGTTTTCTGCAATATCATGAATGGTTCAACGTTTCTGCAACATAGGAGTGGAGTGGTACAAACGTTTCTGCAACAAAGGAGTGATATGTTACAACGTTTCGGCAACATAACACTGAATGTTACAACGTCTTCTGCAACCATAGGGAGTGAATGTTACAACGTTTCTGCAACATAGGAGTGAATGTTACAGCGTTTCTGCAACATAGGAGTGAATGTTACAACGTTTCTGCAACATAGGAGTGAATGTTACAGCGTTTCTGGCAACATAGAGTGAATGTTACAATAACGTTTCTGCAACATAGGAGCGTGAATGTTACAAACGTTTCTGCATACATAGATGAGTGAATGTTAAACGTTTCTGCCAAGCATAACACTGAATGTTTACAACGTTCTGAAACATAGGGTGAAATGTTACAACTCGTTTTCTGCAACATAGGAGTGAATGTTTACAACGTTTCTGCACATAACACTGATTGTTACAACGTTTCTGCAACTAGGAGTGAATGTTAAATCGTTTCTGCAACATAGGAGTTGAATGTTACAGCGTTTCTGACAACATAGGAGTGGAGTTACAACGTTCTGCAACATAGGAGTGAATGTTACAGCGTTTCTGCAAACATAGGAGTGAATGTTACAACGTTTTTCTGCAAATAGACGTGAATGTTACAACGTTTCTGCAACATAGGAGTGAATGTTACAACGTTTCTGCAACATAACAGTGAATGTTACAACGTTTCTGCAACATAACAGTGAATGTTACAACGTTTCTGCAACATAACAGTGAATGTTACAACGTTTCTGCAACATAACAGTGAATGTTACAAGTTCTGCAACAAACAGTGATGTTGCACGTTTCTGCACATAGGAATATTGTTACAACGTTTCTGCAACATAACAGTTGAATGTTACAAACGTTTCTGCAAACATAACAGTGAATGTTAACAACGTTTCTGCAAACAATAACAGTGAATGTTACAACGTTTCTGCACATAAAGTGAATGTTACACGTTTCTGCAACATAGGAAGTGAATGTTACAAAGTTTCCTGCTTCAGAGGAGTGAATGTAACAACATTTCTGCTACATAACAGTGAATGTTGCAACGTTTCTGCAACATAGGAGTGAATGTTACAACGTTTCTGCAACATAACAGTGAATGTTACAACGTTTCTGCAACTGACAGTGAATGATTACAACGTTATCTGCAACATAACAGTGAAGTTACAACGTTTCTGCAACTAGGATGTGATTGTTACAACATTTCTGACTACTTAGCGTGAATGTTGCAACGTTTCTGCAACATAGGTGTGAATGTTACAACGTTTCTGCAAACATAACAGTGAATTGTTACAACGTTTTCTGCAACCATAACAGTGTATGTTTACAAGTTTTTCTGCAAAAGACATAGGTGTGAATTGGTAAACGTTTCTGCAACATAACAGTGAATGTTACAACGCGTTTTCTGCAACATAGGAGTGGAATGTTACAAACGTTTATGCAACATAACAGTGATATGTTACATTCGTTTCTGGCTTTAATAACAGTGAATGTACAACGTTTCTGCAACATAGGAGTGAATGTTACAAAGTTCTGCCAACAGTAAACTAGTGGATTTGTTACAACGTTTCTGCAACATAAAGTGAATGTTACAACGTTTCTTGCAACATAGGAGTGAATGTTACAACATTTCTGCTACATAAACAGTGAAATGGTTGCACCGTTCTGCAACTCATAGGAGGAATGTTACAACGTTTCTGCAACATAACAGTGAATGTTAAACGTTTTCAGCAACATAAAACCAGTGAATGTTACAACGTTTCTGCAACATTGGAGTGAATGTTACAAACGTTTTCTGCACATAACAGTGAATGTTAAACGTTATGCTGCAAACATAGGAGTGAATGTTGTTTACACGTTTCTTGAACATTACCAGTGAATGTTACAACGTTTCATGCAACATAACTGTGAATGTTACAACGTTTCTGCAACATAGGAGGATTGTTAAACGTTCTGCAACTAACATGAATGTTACAAACGTTTCTGCAACATAACAGTGAATGTTTACAACGTTTCTGCAACATGTGACATTGTCCGATCATTCCTGACAACATGTTGCACCAAATGTACTCCATTACTGCCTCATCTTAACCCAAGGATTTTGTATGTGTAATCATGTCTACCTTGTTCTTCTCTCCTCTAAGGTGGTCAGGTTCAGTTCTGTCAACTTTCCTTTAAAGTCAGTCTCAAGTTCTGGGCACTAGTTCTGGTTGCTATCTTTAGACTTTTCCGTTTCTTTTACGCAGTTTTAATTTGTTGTGGCTCCATGCAGGGAGCTTGCGTACTCAATGAACTGGTCTCCCCTGTGTCGTGTATAAGGTTCTGAGGGATTCTTTGTTTAGGTTTCTGAATGCTGGCTGAAGTAGGCTAATCTTTGCTTATGTCTCTGTTGTTTTATAGTATATGGGTATTTCTGGGATATATGTTTTGTGTTATGTTCACTCTCAGGTCCCTTGCTGTACTCTGGTCAGTCTTCTCACTCTGAAGTACATGACCTTGCATTGTATTGGGTTCAAACTCGAGCAGCCACTTGTTTGGCCATATCTACAGTCTGAACTCACCTATTTGTGGTTGCAAGGTCGAGTCACAGCTCCTGGCTCCGCCTCTTCACTGGTCGCTGTTAGGTCCACTCCTCTCTTTATTCCATGAGCTTTATCATGCTCTTCTTAAAGCTAGGTCATGGATGATTGCCTACACTACATCGCTTCTCCAGATTGTTCCACTTCCTGACACTCTGTGACTGAAGAAATACTTCTAACTATCCCTGTGACTCAACTTCCATTTGTCCCCTTGTTGCTGTGTACTTGTAGCTGTGCCCTTGTTGCTGTGTACCTTGTTGCTGTGTCCCCCTTGTTGCTGTGTCCCTTGTTGCTGTGTTACCCTTGTTGCTGTGTACCTTGTTGCTGTGTAACCTTGTGCTGTGTGTCCCTTTCGTTGCTGTGTCCCCTTGTTGCTGTGTCCCCTTGTTGCTGTGTCCCCTTGTTGCTGTGTCCCTTGTTTGCTGTGTCCCCTTGTTGCTGTGTCCTTGTTGCTGTGTACACTTGTTGCTGTGTCTCCTTGTTGCTGTGTACCCTTGTTGGCTGTTGTACCTTGTTGCTGTGTCCCCTTGTTGCTGTGTCTCCTTGTTGCTGTGTCACCTTGTTGCTGTGTCCCCTTGTTGTTGTGTCCTTGTTGCTGTGATACCCTTGTTGCTCGTGGTCCCCTTGTTGCTCTGTCCCTTGTTGCTGTGTCCCCTTGTTGCTGTGTCCCCCTTGTTGCTGTGTCCCCTTGTCTGTTGTGTCCCCTTGTTGCTGTGTCCCCTTGTTGCTGTTGTCCCCTTGTTGTTGTGTCCCCTTGTTGCTGTGTACCCTTGTTGCTGTGTCCCTCGTTGCTCTGTCCCCTTGTTGCTCTGTCCCTTGTTGCTGTGTCCCCTTGTTGCTGTATCCCTTGTTGTTGTGTCCCCTTGTTGCTGTGCCCCTTGTTGCTGTGTCCCTTGTGCTTTGTGTTCCCCTTGTTTGCTGGTGTCCCCTTGTTGTTGATGTCCCCTTGTTTCTGTGTCCCCTTGTGCTTTGTGTCACCTTGTTGCTGTGTACCTTGTTGTTGTGTACCCTTGTTGCGGTGTCCCTTGTTGCTGTGTACCCTTGTTGTTGTGTACCCTTGTTGCTGGTGTACCCTTGTTGCTGTGTACCTTGTTGCTGTGTACCCTTTTGTTGCTGTGTACCCTTTGTTGCTGTGTCCCTTGTTGTTGGTGTACCCTTGTTGCATGTGTACCTTGTTGTTGTGTACCTTGTTGCTGTGTACCATTGTTGTTGGTGTACCCTTGTTGCTGTGTCCCCTTGTTGTTGTGTACCCTTGTTGCTGTGTACCTTGTTGTTGTGACCCCTTGTGTTGTGTCCCCTTGTTGCTGTGTTCCCTTGTTGCTGTTTGTCCCCTTGTTGTTGAGTCCCTTGTTGCGGTGTCCTTTTGTTGCTGTGTCACCTTGTTTGCTGTTGTCCCCTTGTTGCTGTGGTTCCCCTTGTTGTTGTGTCCCTTGTTGCTGTGGTCCCCTGGTTGCTGTGTCAACTTGTTGTTGTGTCCCCTTGTTGCTGTGTCCCTCTTGTTGCTGGTCCCCTTGTTGTTGTGTCCCCTTTGTTGCTGTGTCCCCTTGTTGCCTGTGTCACCTTGTTGCTGTTTACCCTTGTTGTTGTGTACCCTTGTTGCTGTGTCCCCTTGTTGCTGTGTACCCTTGTTGTTGTGACCCCTTGTGTTGTGTACCCTTGTTGCTGTGTACCCTTGTTGCTGTTGTACCCTGTTGCTGTGTACATGTTGCTGTGTACCTTGTTGCTGTGTACCCTTGTTGCTGTGTACCTTTTTGCTGTGTACCTTGTTGTTGTGACCCTTGTTGTTGTGTCCCTTGTTGCAGTGTTCCCTTGTTTGTTGTGTCCCCTTGTTTGCTGTGTCCCCTTGTTTGCTGTGTCACATTGTTGCTGTGTACCCTTGTTGTTGTGTCCCCTTGTTGCTGTGTTACCCTTGTTGCTGTGTACCCTTGTTGCTGTTGTACCCTTGTTGCTGTGTGTACCCTTGTTGCTGTGTACCTTGTTGCTGTGTACCCTTGTTGCTGTGTACCCTTGTGCTGTGTACCCTGTTGCTGTGTACCCTTGTTGCTGTGTCCCCTTGTTGTTGTGTACCTTTGTTGCTGTGTCCCCTTGTTGCTGTGTCCCTTGTTGCTGTGTCCCCTTGTTGCTGTTGTCCCCTTGTTGTTGT
The DNA here is from genome assembly GCF_026875155.1 of Cherax quadricarinatus. Classification (NCBI taxonomy): domain Eukaryota; kingdom Metazoa; phylum Arthropoda; class Malacostraca; order Decapoda; family Parastacidae; genus Cherax; species Cherax quadricarinatus. The sequence goes on from NC_069494.1 coordinate 18,793,617, forward strand.
GTCCACTTGTTGCTGTGTCCACCTTGTGCTGTGTACCCTTGTTGCTGTGTACCTTGTTACTGTGTCCCTTGTTGTTGTGTCCCCTATGTTTGCTGTGTTACCCTTGTTGCTGTGTTGTACCCTTGTTGCGTGTCCCCTTGTTGCTGTGTACCCTTGTTTGCTGTGTCCCCTGTTGCTGTGTACCCTTGTTGCTGTGTCCCTTGTTTGATGTGTACCCTTGTTAGTTGTGCCTACCCTTGATTGTTAGCTGTGTTGTACCCTTTGTGTTGTGCCTCCCCTTGTTGCTGTGTCCCCTTGTTGCTGAGTACCTTGTTGCTTGTGTCCCTTGTTGCTGTGTACCTTGTGCTTGAACCCTTGTTGTGTGTCCCCTTGTTGCTGTGTACCCTTGTTGTTGTGTGTCCCTTGTTGCTGTGATCCCCTTGTTGCAGTGTACCTTGTTGCTGTGTCCCTTGTTGCTGTTGTACCTTGTTGTTGTGTACCCTTGTTGCTGTGTCCCCTTGTTGCTGTGTACCCTTGTTGCTGTGTACCCTTGTTGCTGTGTACCCTTGTTGCTGTGTACCCTTGTTGCTGTGTCCCCTTCCTTGTTGCTGTGTACCCTTGTTGCTGTGTACCCTTGTTGCTGTGTACCCTTGTTGCTGTGTACCCTTGTTGCTGTGTACCCTTGTTGCTGTGTACCCTTGTTGCTGTGTACCCTTGTTGCTGTGTACCCTTGTTGCTGTGTACCCTTGTTGCTGTGTACCCTTGATGCTGTGTTACCCTTGTTTGCTGTGTCCCGTGTTGCTGTGTACCCTTGTTGTGATGTACCATTGTCGCTGTGTCCCCTTGTTGCTGATGTCCCCTTTTTTGTTTTTTTTGCTGTGTCCCCTTGTTGCTGTGTCCCCTTGTTGCTGTGTCCCCTTGTTGCTGTGTCCCCTTGTTGGCTGGGTCCCCTTGTTGCTGTGTCCCTTATTGCAGTGTTTCCCCTTTGTTGCTGTGTCCCCTTGTTGCTGTGTCCCCTTGTTGCTTGTGTCCCTTGTTGATGTGTCCCCTTGTTGCCTGTGTCCCCTTGTTGCTGTGTACCTTGTTGCTGTGTTCCCCTTGTTGCGTGTGTCCCCTTGTTGCTGTGTCCCCTTGTTGCTGGTGTCCCCTTGTTGCTGTGTACACTTGTTGCTGTGTCTCCTTGTTGCTGTGTACCCTTGTTGCTGTGTCCTTGTTGCTGGGTGTACCCTTGTGCTGGTTGTCCCCTTGTTGTTTGTGTCCCCTTGTTGTGTGTACCCTTGTTGCTGTGTCCCCTTGTTGCTCGTGTACCCTTGTTGCGGGTGTACCCTTGTTGCTGTGTCCCCTTGTTGCTGTGTACCCTTGTTGCTGTCTGTCCCTTGTTGCTGTGTACCATTGTTGCTGTGTCCCTTGTTGCTGTGTACCCTTGTTGCTGTGTCCTCTTGTTGTGTGTCCCCTTTTGGCTGTGTACCTTGTTGCTGTGTACCCTTGTTGTCTGTGTACCCTTGTTGCTGGTGGACCCCTTGTTGCTGTGTAACCTTGTGGCTGTGTCCCCTTGTGCTGTGTCCTCTTGTTGCTGTGTCCTCTTGTGCTGTGTCCCTTGTTTGCTGTGTCCCCTTGTTGCTGTGGTCCTCTATGTTGCTGGGTACTTGTTCTGTGTCCCCTTGTTGCTGTGTACCCTTGTTGCTGTGTCCCCTTGTTGCTGTTGTCCTTGTTGCTGTGTCCTCTTGTTGCTGTGTCCCCTTGTTGCTGTGTCCCCTTGTTGTTGCTGTGTCCCTTTGTTGGCTTGTTGTACCATTGTTGCTGTGTCCCTTGTTGCTAGTGTACCCTTGTTGCTGTGTCCCCTTGTTGCTGTGCTACCCTTGTTGCTCGTGTCCCCTTGTTGACTGTGTCCCCTTGTTGCTGTGCCCCTTGTTGCTGGTCCCTTGTTGCTGTGTACCCTTGTTTGCTGTGTCTCTTGTTGTGTGTCCCTTGTGCTGTGTCCCCCTTGTTGCTGTGTCCTCTTGTTGCCTGTGTCCCCTTGTTGCTGTGTCCCCTTGTTGCTTGTTGTTACCCTTGTTGCTGTGTCTTTGTTGCTGTGTCCCCTTGATAAATTAGACACACCGTGCAACTCTTGGGGTATCTTTATTGAGGAAACGTATCGCCACACGAGTGCTCATCAGTCCATACAAAGGGATGTGATATCTTGAAGAATAGGAGGGGAATGAGGTAATCAGTCCCTCCAACCTTGAGTCGATGTGGTAGTCATCAATCTTGAATAGAATCGGCATACGTGCTAAGAGGAGCTATTCAAGATTGATGGACTGACCACATCGACTCAGGTTGAGGGAACTGATTACCTCATTCTCTCCTTAATCTTCAAGATTCTCCTTTGTTATGGACTGATGAAGCACTGTGTGGCGGAAAACGTTCCTCAATAAAGTTACCCATAGGAGTTGCACATGGTCTAATTTAGCAACATGTCGGTTCTCTGAACCATTCATTACTGTGTCCCCTTGTTGCTGTGTCCCTTGTTGCTGTGTCCCCTTGTTGCTGTGTCCCTTGTTGCTGTTGTCACCTTGTTGCTGTGTCCCCTTGTTGTGCTGTGTCCCGTGTTGCTGTGTCCTCTTGTTGCTGTGGCGCCTTGTTGACTGTTGTCCCTGTTGCTGGGTCCCCTTTGTTTGCTGTTGTACCTTGTTGGCTGTGTCCCCCTTGTTGCAGTGTCCCCTTGTTGCTGTGTCCCCTTCTTTACTGCGTCACTATCTGGAACATCCTGTTTCGGCTTCTCAGTTTGTCAGTTCCTCTCAGTATTTTGTAAGTCTTTATTTTTCCCCCTATCTCACCTGTCCTCCAATGTGTCAGGGATTTCCCTTATTTCTCGTATCGTAGAGACATTAGGGCATAGGATAAGTCTTGTTGCAAAACCTTTGGCACTTATCTCAATTTCTAGACATGTTTGACAGGAATAGGATCCAAACTGGTGCTGCATACTCCAATATGGGCCTGACGTAACCGTTGGTGGTGTGTGTGTGTGGTGTGTGGTGTGGGTGTGTGTGTGTGTGTGTGTGTGTGTGTGTGTGTGTGTGTGTGTTGTGTGTTGTGCTGGGTGGGCCAGCTATGGGTCAGGAGTGGTGGGTGTGACCAGACTGGTGATAGAGGTCCACTAGACAGCACAGACAACCAATTATTTTCTTGTTACTACAACTGGACGAGAGGAGAGAGAAGAGAGAGAGAGAGGAGAGAGGGAGAGAGAGGAGAGAGAGAGAGAGAGAGAGAGAGAGAGTATGTGTTTGGAGTATTAGTAGTAGGAAATCACTAATGCTCAAACGCACTTGCCGATAGAACTTCCCCAAAAGTGAGAGAGGGGAAACGAGAGGGTTTGGTGTCGTGTGTGTTGTGTTGTGTGTGTGTGTGTGTGTGTGTGGTGGTGTGTGTGTTGTGTGGGTTGTGTGTTGTGTGTGTGTGTGTGTGTTGTACCACCAGTTGAGGTTGGGGGGGCGGTCCGAGCTCCTGGCGGTGGGGTTGTGTGTTGTTGTGTTTGTGTTGGTTGTGTGGGGTGGTGTGTGGGTGTGTTGTGGGTGTTGTGTGTTTTGGGTTGTGCTTTATCCCTAGTTGAGGGGGGGGGGTCGAGTCCGAGCCCCGGGCCCCCGCCTCTTCACTGACGCATAGGTCATCTCCCGAGCCTTTGGCTTTAAAACCCTCTTTAAAGTTTTGGACCCCTGCCTCCACTACATGTTTCCCCAAACTTTTCCATTATGACTACCTGGGGCTGAAAAATATTTTTCCTAACACCCTGTGATTCATCTGTGTCTTCAATTCCCAAACGTGCCCCTTTTGTTACTGTGCCCAATCTCGGAAAACCTGTCTTTGTTCATTGTCAATTTTCGATTTTGTAGTCGTTTCTGCCCCCCCTATTCTCTGCCCTCCGTGTGTCGGGTTTGTTTTCCCTTAACCCTCCTCGTAGGACATACCTCTTAGCTTGGGACTAGTTTGTTGAAAAACCTTTGCACTTTTCTAGTTTCTTCACGTGCTTGGTAGGTGTGGGTTTCCCAAAAAAGGGGGCCGCTACTCCAAAATGGGAAAAAACACGGTGTACAGGGGCCCGAATGATTTCCCTTTTTAAGATGTCGAATCTGTTTTGAGGTTTGCAGGCGCCCCTATGGCAGCAGTTATTTGGTTGATGGCGCTTAGGGATGGCCCCGGTGTTAACTCACCCAAAATCTTTTTCCTTGAGTGAGGTTTTGTAGTCTTGACCCCTAGATGTACTCCGTGCGGGCTTCTTTGCCCTTCCCCAATCTTCAGATTTTGTGTGTGTGAGTGGTGTGTGTGTGCAGTTTGTGGGAAGGTGTGGGTTATGGGTGCGGGTGTGGTGACGATGTATACATGGTCAGTAAAGACACCTAGGTGTTTTTTTGTGTCTTATTTAAACAATAAAGACCCTAGGTGTTGTACAGGGGTCTTTTTCATAAAAAGAACCCCGGTGTTGTAAGTGTCTTATTCATAATAAAGACCCCTGGTGTTGTACACGGTCTTATTCATCAATAAAACACCGGTGTTGTACAGTGTTTATTCATCAAAAAAGTCACCCGGTGATGTACATGTGTCTTATTCATCAATAAAGACACCAGGTGTTGTCATGTTTTATTTTACAATAAAGACCCTAGGGGTTTACATGTGTCTTATTCATCAATAAAGAACCCCGGTGTTGTACATGTTTCTTTTTTCATCAATAAAGACAGCCCGGGTTGTACATGTTTTACCTCAATAAAGCACCCAGGGGTTGTACATGTGTTTATTTCATCAAAAAGACACCAGGTTTGTACAGTGTCTTTTTATCAATAAAGCATCCAGGGGGTTTACTGTGTCTTTTATCAAAAAAGACACAGTGTTGTCGGTGTCTTTTCATCAATAAAGACCCCAGGTTTGTACATGTGT
>NC_069494.1:18799006-18828553 GCF_026875155.1 Cherax quadricarinatus
AGGCAATGTGTAGGCCGGGCAGTGTGTATGTTAGGCATGTGTAGTTTAGGCAGTGTGTATGTTGGGCCCATGTGTGGGTTTTGCATGTGTAGTGTTAGGCAGTGTGTATGTTAGGAAGTGTGTATGCCAGGCAGTGTGTAGTTTTAGGCAGTGGTAGTGTTAGGAAAGTGTGTAGTGTTAGGCAGTGTGTAGTGTTAGGCAACGTGTATGTCAGGCAGTGTGTAGTGTTAGGCAGGGGTGTAGTGTTAGGCAGTGTGTAGTGCCAGCAGTGTGTAGTGTTAGGCAGTGTGTAGTCTTAGGCAGTGTGTAGTGTTAGGCAGTGTGTAGTGTTAGGCAGTGTGTAGTGTTAGGCAGTGTGTAGTGCCAGGCAGTGTGTAGTGTTAGGCAGTGTGTAGTGTTAGGGCAGTGTGTAGTGTTAGGCAGTGTGTAGTGTTATGCAGTGTGTAGTGCCAGGCAGTGTGTAGTGTTAGGCAGTGTGTAGTGTTAGGCAGTGTGTAGTGTTATGCAGTGTGTAGTGTCAGGTAGCGTGTAGTGTTAGGCAGTGTGTAGTGCCAGGCAGTGTGTAGTGTTATGCAGTGTGTAGTGCCAGGCAGTGTGTAGTGTTAGGCAGTGTGGTGTTAGGCAGTGTGTAGTATTAGGCAGTGTGTAGTGTTAGGCAGTTGTGTAGTCCCAGGCAGTGTGTAGTGTTAGGCAGTGTGTAGTGTTAGGCAGTGTGTAGTGTTAGGCAGTGTGTAGTGTTAGGCAGTGTGTAGTGCCAGGCAGTGTGTCATTGGCACTGTAAAAACAGCTTAAAGTGAGTCAGTGTGTTGGTAGACAGAGAAACCCACACACACCCCCAAAACACACACACACACACAAAACACACACACACACACACACACACACAACACACCACACCACACACCACACACACAACACACACACACACACAACACACACACACACACACAACACACACACACACACACACACACACACACACACACCACACACAAAACACACACACACACACACACACACACCACACACACACACACACACAACACACACACACACAACACACACACACACACACACACAACACACACACACACACACACACACACACACACACACACACACACACACACACACACCACACACACACACACACACACACACACACACACACACACACACACACACACACACACAAACACCACACACACAACACACACACACACACACACACACACACACACACACACACCACACACACACACACACACACACACACACACACACACACACACACACCCCACACACACACACACACACACACACACACACCACACCACACACACACACACACACCACACACACACACACACACACACACACACACACACATCACACACACAACACACACACACACACACACACCCCACACACACAAACACACACACACACACACACACACCACAAACACACACACACACACACACACACAAAACACACACACACACACACACACACCACACACACACACACACACACACACACACACACACACCACACACACACACACACACACACACACACACACACACACACACACACACAACAACACACACATGTAACAGCTGATTCTGGCAGTATAATTAAATATAACAAAAACTCACTGAAATAACAACATGTGTTTTTGCACGAGATGAGGAATTTGCATCACCCAGACAACCTCTCTTGAAGCTAATGTTTAGGTGCTATGATGGGCAATGTTTAGGTGTTAAGATGTCTTATGTTTAGGTGGTAAGATGGGTAATGTTTAGGTGTTAAGATGTGTTATGTTTAGGTGGTAAGATGGGCAATGTTTAGGTGCTAAGATCGGCAATGTATAAGTGTTAAGATGGGCAATGTTTTAGGTGGTAAGATGTGCTATGTTTAGGCGTAAAGGGGCAATGTTTAGTGCTAAGAAGGGCAAAATTTTGATGTAAGATGGTCAATGTTTTTGGTGGAATATGAGCAATTTTTAAATGGGAAAATAGGCAAAGTTTAGTGGTTAAATGGACAAAGTTTAGGTGGGAAGATGGGGGGGTGTTTAGGGGGCTAAGACTGCAAAAGTTTTGGTGTTAAGTGTTAAGTTTAGTGCGAAGATTGGGAATGCTAGGGGTTAAGATGTTATGTTTTAAATGCTAAGATGGGCAATGTTTTAGGTGAAGATGGTAAAGTTTTGTTTCTAAAATTTTCAATGTTTGGGTGTTAAAAGGTCAAGGTTTAGGTGATAGACCGGGCATTTTTAGGTGTTAAAGGGGGTCAATGGGTTTGGGGCTAATGGCAATTTTTTGGTGCTGACCGGGAATGTTTTTGATGTTAGACGGGGAAAATTTTTCGTGCTAAGAGGCCATTGTTTAGGTGGTAAAATGGCAATGTTTAGGTATAAGATAGCAATTTTAGTGTTAAGATGGGAATGTTTGGTTTAAGATTTGAAATTTTAGGTGTTTTAAAAAAGCAAAAGTTTTGGTGGTAAGATGAACAATGTCTAGGTGCTAAGAGGGCAATGTTTGGTGCTAAGATGGGCACTGTTTTTGGGGGTAAGATGGGCAATGTTTAGGTGGTAAGAACGTCAAAGTTTAGGTGCTACATGGGCAAGCTTAAAATAAGGGGCAATGTTTAGGGGGAGATGGGGAATGTTTCAGGTGCTAAATCCAAAGTTAGGTTTAAAATGTGCAATGTTTAGTTGGAATATTTTCAAAGTTTTGGGGCGTTAAAAAAAAAAATGTTTTTCCCTCTAAGAATGCAAAGTTTAGATGCTAAGATCGCAAAGTTTTGGGCTAAGAAGTCATTGTTTAACTGTTAAATTTTGGGAAAATTTTTGGTGCTAAGATCGCAATTTTTAAGGCTAAGATGATCAATGTTTTTGGGGCTAAATGGTCAAAGTTTGGGGGCAAGGCTGCAATGTTTAGGGGCAAGATGGCAATGTTTAGGTGGTAAGATGGGCAATGTTTAGGTTTCAAAAAAATTAACAATGTTTAGTTTCCCAAAAATGGGGGAAAGTTTTTGGTCTAAGATGTGCAATGTTCAAGTGCAAATTCCGCAAAGTTTAGGGGTTTAAAATATGCGTGTTTAGGGGGTAGGATGTGCAATGTTTTGTTCGTAAGATGTGAAATTTAGATCAAGATGGGGAATGTTTAAGTGGGAAAAATGGCAAAATTTTGGTGCTAAAAAGGGGAAGTTTAGGGCTAAGATGTACAATTTTTTGGGGGTTAGATTTGGGAAAAGTTTTTTGGTGTAAGATTGGAATTTTAAGTGGGTTTGATGGGGGAATTTTAGGGGGAAATTTTCAATGTTTGGGGGTTTAAATGGGGAAAGTTTAGTTAGTTGGGCAATTTTGGGATAAAAAGGAAATGTTTATAAACAAGAAAGAAATGTTTAAGTGCCAGTTGATGATTTGTAAGACCCCTATGGGAAACCCAGAAAAGTTTAGGTTATAAAAAAGTTTGGTTAAGAAATGTTTAGGTTTGGGAAAGTTTGGTTAAAAGGAATGTTTTTGGTTTGGGGTGTTTTTGGTTTGGGTTTTGGTTTGTTTTGGGTTTTATTAGGGTTTTTAGGGGTTGGTGTTTGGGGTTTGGGGTTTTTTGGTTTGTGGGGGGTTTGGTGGGTTTTGGGTTTTGAAAATTTTGGGGGGAGGAAAGTTTTGGGGTTTGGGTTTTGGGGGTGAAAAAGGGGGGAAAGGGAAGAAAGGGAGGGAAAGTTTTAAAAAAAGAGGGAGGGAAGGGAAAAATTTTAGGATAAAAAAGGAAAGGGGAAAGGGAAGGAAGAGGGGGAAGAGGAGGGAAGGGTTTTGGGGGAAAGGAGGAAGAGGAAAGGAAGAGGAAAAAATAAGGAAAAGAGGGCCGAGAGTTTTTTAAAAAAGGGAAAAAAAGGGCCCCCAGGGGGGCCCCCCCCCCCCCTTTTTTTCCCCCCCCCCCCCCCTTTTTTTTTTTTTTCCCCCCCCCCCCCCCCCCCCCCCCTTTTTCCCCCCCCCCTTTTTTTTCCCCCCCCCTTTTTTCCCCCCCCCCCCCACCCCCCCCCCCCCCCCCCCCCCCCCCCCCCCCCCCCCCCCCCAAAAAAAAACCCCCCCCCCCCCTTTTTTCCCCCCCCCCCCCCTTTTTTTTTTTTCCCCCCCCCCCCCCCCAACCCCCCCCTTTTTTTCCCCCCCCCTTTTTTCCCCCCCCCCCCCCCCCCCCCCCCCCCCCCCCCCCCCCCCCCCCCCCCCCCCCCCCCCCCCCCCCCCCCCCCCCCCCCCCCCCCCCCCCCCCCCCCCCCCCCCCCCCCCCCCCCCCCCCCCCCCCCCCCCCCCCCCCCCCCCCCCCCCCCCCCCCCCCCCCCCCCCCCCCCCCCCCCCCCCCCCCCCCCCCCCCCCCCCCCCCCCCCCCCCCCCCCCCCCCCCTTTTTTTTTTTTTTTTTTTTTTTTTTTTTTTTTTTTTTTTTTTTTTTTTTTTTTTTTTTTTTTTTTTTTTTTTTTTTTTTTTTTTTTTTTTTTTTTTTTCCTCTCCTCCCCTGCCCTCTTTCCTCTCTTCCTCCTCCTCTTCCTCCTTCCTCTTCCTCCTCCTCTTCCTCCTCCTTTCCTCTTCCTCCTCTTTTTCCTCTTCCTCCTCCTCCTCTTCCTCCTCCTCCTCTTCCTCCTCTTCCCTCCTCTTCCTCCTCCTCTTCCTCCCCTCTTCCTCCTCCTCTCCTCCTCTTCCCCTCCTTTCCCCTTCCTCCTCTCCTCCTCTTCCTCCTCCCCTTCTCCTCCCTTCCTCTCTTTTTCCTCCTCCTCTTCCACCTCTTCCCCTTCCTCCTTCTCCTCCTCTTCCCCTCCTCTTCTCCTCTTCCTCCTCCCCTCTTCCTCCCTTCCCTCTTTCCTCTTCTTCCTCCTCCCTCCTCTTCCCATCCCCTCTTCCTCCTCCCTATCCTCCCTCTTCCTCCTCCCTCTTCCTCTTCCCCCTTCCTCCTCGCTTCGTCTTCTTCAGTACAACCGAAGTTCACTCAACATCGTTCCCTGATTGCTTACTTCTCTGAGCGGCATCAAGGTGTCTTGTTGACCCAGGGGGCCCCCTCTCATAAAACCCTACCCCTTAACCCTACCCCTAGCCCTTTCCCTTAAACTCCTTCCCTTAACCCTTCCCTGAATTTCCCCCCCCTAAACCCGTACCACTTCCCTTAACTTCAACTAATGCAAGAACTGGGTTTTTGTTGCATGAAACAAAAGAGCTTGTTGCAAGAACAGTGATCTTGTTGGTTGAACAATGAACATGTTCAAGACCCCTCACAGGCGCTAAATCAACCTAATGCAGTTGCAACACTGGCCTAGCGTGTTGCATAATTAAGAGGAGCAGTAAGAAATAAATTATATCTCACTTAAGTGGTATATATACTTTGTGTAAAAATGTATATATATAATATATATATAATATATATATATATATATATATAATATATATATATTAATTATATATAATTTAAAATATATATAAAATATATATATTATAATATATATTATATATATTATATATATAATATATGATACTATAGGCCTTTCGTGTTGCAATCAACACATCATCAGGAGAAAACACCGTCAAGCTGCTGATGACGTTCATTGCAGGACGAAAGGCCTAGAGTTATCTTTCGGCTCCATCCCCCCTGTGCATCGATTTTTCGTGATTATTGTGTATTGTTATCCATCTCATGCTGTCTACCACAATCCTTCCCTTGCTATCTACCAAAATCCATCCCTTGCTATCTACCAAAATCCATCCCTTGCTATCTACCACAATCCATCCTTGCTATCTACCACAATCCATCCCTTGCTATCTACCACAATCCATCCCTTACTATCTACCACAATCCATCCCTTGCTATCTACCACAATCCATCCCTTGCGTCTACCCCAATCCATCCCTTTCTAAACTACCACAATCCATCCCCTTTCTATCTACCACAATCCATCCCTTGCTATCTACCACAATCCATCCCTTGCTATCTACCACAATCCCCTCCTTACTATCTACCACAACCATCCCTTGCTATCTACCACAATCCATCCCTTGCTATCTACCACAATCCATCCCTTGCTATCTACCACATTTCCTTCCCTTGCTATCTATCACATTCCATCCCTGCTATCTATCACATTCCATCCCTTGCTATCTACCAAATCCTTCCCTTCTATCTACCACAATCCATCCCTTGCTATCTACCACAATCCATCCCTTACTATCTACCACAACCATCCCTTGCTATCTACCACAATCCATCCTTGCTATCTACCACAATCCAAACCCTTACTATCTAACACAATCCATCCCTTACTATCTACCACAATCCACCCTTGCTATCTACCACAATCCATCCCTGCTATCTAACCACAAACCATCCCTTGCTATCTACCACAATCCATCCCTTGCTATCTACCACAATCCCTCCCTTTTATCTACCACAATCCATCCCCTTGCAATCTACCACAAACCATCCCTTTCTACTAACACAATCCATCCCTTTACTATCTAACACAATCCACCCTTGCTATCTACCACAATCCATCCCTTGCTATCTACCACAATCCTTCCCTTGCTATCTACCACCAAACCTTCCCTTGCTATCTACCACATCCATCCCTTGCTATCTACCACAATCCATTTCCCCTTTCTATCTACCACAATCCATCCCTTTTCTATCTACCACAATCCATCCCTTGCTATCTACCACAATCCATCCCTTGCTATCTACCACAATCCTTTCCTTGCTATCTACCACAATCCATCCCTTGCTATCTACCACAATCCTTCCCTTGCTATCTACCACAATCCATCCCTTGCATCTACCACAAAACCTTCCCCTTGCTATCCCACCACAATCCATCCCTTGCTATCTACCACAATCCATCCCTTGCTATCTACCACAATCCATCCCTTGCTATCTACCACAATCCTTTCCCCTTTCTATCTACCACAATCCATCCCTTGCTATCTACCACAATCCTTCCCTTGCTATCTACCACAATCCATCCCTTGCTATCTACCACAATCCTTCCCTTGCTATCTACCACAATCCATCCCTTGCTATCTACCACAATCCATCCCTTGCTATCTACCACAATCCATCCCTTCTATCTACCACAATCCTTCCCCTTTCTATTTTACCACATCCATCCCCTTTCTAACTACCACAATCCTTCCCTTGCTATCTACCACAAAACCATCCCTTTCTACTACCACAATCCTTCCCTGCTATCTACCACAATCCATCCCTTGCTATCTACACCCAAAACCATCCCTTACTATCTACCACAATCCATCCCTTGCTATCTAACACAATCCATCCCCTTTCATCTACCACAATCCATCCCTTGCTATCTAACACAATCCTTTCCTTGCTATCTACCACAATCCATCCCTTGCTATCTACCACAACCTTCCTTGCTATCTACCACAATCCATCCCTTGCTATCTACCACAATCCTTCCCCTTTCATCTACCACAATCCCTCCCTTGCTATCTACCCCAATCCATCCCTTGCTACTACCACAATCCATCCCTTGCTATCTAACCCCAATCCCTCCATTGCTTTTCACCACAATCCCATCCTTACTATCTACCACAATCATCCCTTACTATCTACCACAACCACCCTTTACTATCTTACCACAATCCATCCCTTACTATCTACCACAATCCATCCTTGCTATCTACCACAAATCCTTCATTCTATCTACCACAATCCATCCCTTACTTCTACCACAATCCATCCCTTACTATCTAACCACAATCCATCCCTACATCTACCACAATCCATCCCTTACTATCTACCACAATCCATCCCTGCTAACTACCACAATCCATCCCTTACTATCTACCACAATCCATCCTTACTATCTACCACAATCCATCCCTTCAAACTACCCAACCCCTCCCTTTCTACTCCACATCCATCCCTACTATCTACCACAATTTCCCTCCTTACTATCTACCACAATCCATCCCTTACTATCTACCACAATCCATCCCTTACTATCTACCACAAACCACCCTTACTATCTACCAATCCATCCCCTTATTCTACCACAATCCATCCCTTAAATATCTACCACAATCCATCCCCTTACTATCACCCAATCCATCCCTTACTATCCCACCACAACCATCCCTTGCTATCTACCACAATCCCCCCTTACTACTACCCAACCACCCTTACATCTCCACAATCCCCTTACTATCTACCACAATCCATCCTTCTATCTAAACCCCAATCCACCCTTAATACCACAATCCCCCTTGCTATCTACCACAATCCAACCTACTATCCCACCACAACCATCCCTTCTATCTACCACAATCCATCCCTTGCTATCTACCACAATCCCTCCTTTCTATCTACCACATCCACCCTGCATCTACCACAATCCTCCCCCTTTCTATCTAACCACAATCCATCCCTTGCATCTACCACATCCTCCCTTGCCCATCTACCACAAATCCATCCCTGCTATCTACCACAATCCTTCCCTTGCTATCTACCACAATCCATCCCTTTCTATCTACCCCAATCCTCCCTTCTATCTACCACAATCCATCCCTTGCTATCTACCACAATCCTTCCCTTGCTATCTAAACCCCCAAACCATCCCTTGCTATCTACCACAATCCATCCCCTTTCTATCTACCACAATCCATCCCCTTTCAAACTACCACATCCTTCCCTTTCTATCTACCACAATCCATCCCTTGCTATCTACCACAATCCTTCCCTTGCTATCTACCACAATCCATCCCCTTTCTATCTACCACAACATCCCTTCCCCTTTTTATCTAAACCCCAATCCATCCCTTGCTATCTACCACAATCCTCCCTTACTATCAACCACAAACCATCCATTTTCTATCTAACCCCAATCCTTCCCTTTTCTATCTACCACAATCCATTCCCCTTTCTATCTAACACAAAACCTTCCTTGCTATCTACCAAATCCACCCTTGCTATCTCCACAATCCTTTCCCCTTGCTATCTACCACAATCCATCCCTTGCTATCTACCACAATCCTTCCCTTGCTATCTACCACAATCCATCCCTTGCTATCTACCACAATCCATCCCTTGCTATCTACCACAATCCATCCCTTGCTATCTACCACAATCCTTCCATTGCTATCTACCCAATCCATCCCTTCTATCTACCACAATCCATCCCTTACTATCTACCACAATCCACCCTTACTATCTACCACAATCCATCCCTTACTATCTACCACAAACCATCCCTTTCTATCTACCACAATCCTTCCTTGCTATCTACCACAATCCATCCTTCTATCTACCACAATCCATCCCTTACTATCTACCACAATCCATCCCTTCTATCTACCACATCCATTCCTTACTATCTACCACAATCCTACCCTTGCTATCTACCACAATCCATCCCTTACTATCTACCACAATCCATCCCTTACTATCTACACAATCCATCCCTTCTATCTACCACAATCCATCCCTTCTATCTACCACAATCCATCCCTTACTATCTACCACAATCCATCCCTTTCTATCTACCACAATCCTTTCCCCTTCTATCTACCACAATCCATCCCTTACTATTTTACCACAATCCATCCCTTACTATCTACCCCAATCCATCCCTTACTATCTACCACAATCCATCCCTTACTATCTACCACAATCCATCCCTTACTATCTACCACAATCCATCCCTTACTATCTACCACAATCCATCCCTTGCTATCTACCACAATCCATCCCTTACTATCTACCACAATCCATCCCTTACTATCTACCACAATCCATCCCTTACTATCTAACCACAATCCATCCCTTGCTATCTACCACAATCCATCCCTTACTATCTACCACAATCCATCCCTTGCTATCTACCACAATCCATCCCTTACTATCTACCACAATCCATCCCTTACTATCTACCACAATCCATCCCTTCTATCTACCACAATCCATCCTTGCTATCTACCACAATCCTTCCCCTTTCTATCTACCACAATCCATCCCTTGCTATCTACCACAATCCATCCCTTTCTAAACTACCACAATCCATCCCCTTTCTATCTACCCCAACCATCCCTTCTATCTACCACAATCCATCCCTCTATCTACCACAATCCATCCTTCTATCTACCAAAAATCCTTCCCCTTTCTCTTTTACACAATTTCCCTCCCTTGCTATCTACCACAATTCCATCCCTTGCTATCTACCACAATCCATCCCTTGCTATCTACCACAATCCATCCCTTGCTATCTACCACAATCCATCCCTGCTATCTACCACAAACCATCCTTGCTATCTACCACAATCCATCCCTTGCTATCTACCACAATCCATCCCTTGCTATCTTCCACAAATCCATCCCTTGCTATCTAAACCCCAATCCATCCCTTGCTATCTCCACAATCCTTTCCCTGCTATCTACCACAATCCATCCCTTGCTATCTACCAAAATCCAAACCCTTGCTATCTACCACAATCCTCCCTTCTACTACCACAATCCATCCCTTACTATCTACCACCAATCCATCCCTTGCTATCTACCACAATCCATCCCTTCTATCTACCACAATCCATCCCTTGCTTCTACCACAATCCATCCCTTACTATCTACCACAATCCATCCCTTGCTATCTACCACAATCCATCCCTTACTATCTACCACAATCCATCCCTTGCTATCTACCACAATCCATCCCTTGCTATCTACCAAAATCCATCACTTGCTATCTACCACAATCCATCCCTTGCTATCTACCACAATCCATCCCTTGCTATCTACCACAATCCATCCCTTGCTATCTACCACAATCCATCCCTTGCTATCTACCACAATCCATCCCTTACTATCTACCACAATCCATCCCTTACTATCTACCACAATCCATCCCTTACTATCTACCACAATCCATCCCTTACTATCTACCACAATCCATCCCTTACTATCTACCACAATCCATCCCTTACTATCTACCACAATCCATCCCTTACTATCTACCACAATCCATCCCATACTATCTACCACAATCCCTCCTCTTGCCTGCACGTCTGTCTGTCAGCTCTGAGCGCTGACAGCTCTCACCCTCCAGTCTCTAAGAGAGATGCTGTCAAAAAATGTCTCTCAACTTAACTCTGGAGAGTCTTGCAAGGCGCTCATTGAGCTTCAGACAGCTACTGCAACATTGCAATGAACGCCACACCATTCCTGCAACATAACACTGAATGTTACAACGTTTCTGCAATATAGGAGTGAATGTTACAACGTTTCTGCAACATAGGAGTGAATGTTACAACGTTTCTGCAATATAGGAGTGAATGTTACAACGTTTCTGCAATATAGGAGTGAATGTTACAACGTTTCTGCAATATAGGAGTGAATGTTACAACGTTTCTGCAACATAGGAGTGAATGTTACAACGTTTCTGCAACATAGGAGTGAATGTTACAACGTTTCTGCAACATAACACTGAATGTTGCAACGTTTCTGCAACATAGGAGTGAATGTTACAACGTTTCTGCAACATGTGACATTGTCAGATCATTCCTGCAACATGTTGCACAAGTGTACTCCATTACTGCCTCATCTTAACTCCAAGGATTTTGTATGTCGTAATCATGTCTCACCTTGTTCTTCTCTCCTCTAAGGTGGTCAGGTTCAGTTCCTTCAACTTCTCCTTAAAGATCAGTCTTCTAAGTTCTGGCACTAGTCTGGTTGCTAATCTTTAGTCTTTTCCAGTTTCTTTACGCGTTTAATTAGGTGTGGGCTCCATGCAGGAGCTGCGTACTCAATGACTGGTCTCCCCTGTGTCGTGTATAAGGTTCTGAGGGATTCTTTGTTTAGGTTTCTGAATGCTGTTCTGAAGTAGGCTAATCTTGCATATGTCTCTGTTGTTTTATAGTATATGTGTATTTCTGGGGATATGTTTTGGTGTTATGTTCACTCTCAGGTCCCTTGCTGTACTCTGTGTCCAGTCTTCTCACTCTGAAGTACATGACCTTGCATTTGTTTGGGTTCAACTCGAGCAGCCACTTGTTTGGCCATATCTACAGTCTGAACTCACCTATTTGTGGTTGCAAGGTCGAGTCACAGCTCCTGGCTCCGCCTCTTCACTGGTCGCTGTTAGGTCCACTCTCTCCTTATTCCATGAGCTTTATCATACCTCGTCTTAAAGCTATGTATGGATCCTGCCTCCACTACATCACTCTCCAGATTGTTCCACTTCCTGACAACTCTGTGACTGAAGAAATACTTCCTAACATCCCTGTGACTCATCTGTGTCTTCAACTTCCAGTTGTGTCCCCTTGTTACTGTGTCCCCTTGTTGTTGTGTCCCCTTGTTGCTGTGTCCCCTTGTTGTTGTGTCCCCTTGTTGTTGTGTCCCCTTGTTGCTGTGTCCCCTTGTTGCTGTGTCCCCTTGTTGCTGTGTACCCTTGTTGCTGTGTCCCCTTGTTGCTGTGTCCCCTTGTTGCTGTGTCCCCTTGTTGCTGTGTCCCCTTGTTGCTGTGTACCCTTGTTGCTGTGTCCCCTTGTTGCTGTGTACCCTTGTTGCTGTGTCCCCTTGTTGCTGTGTACCCTTGTTGCTGTGTCCCCTTGTTGCTGTGTTCCCTTGTTGCTGTGTCCCCTTGTTGCTGTGTCCCCTTGTTGTTGTGTCCCCTTGTTGTTGTGTCCCCTTGTTGCTGTGTCCCCTTGTTGCTGTGTCCCCTTGTTGCTGTGTCCTCTTGTTGCTGTGTACCCTTGTTGCTGTGTCCCCTTGTTGCTGTGTCCCTTGTTGCTGTGTCCCTTGTTGCTGTGTCCCCTTGTTGCTGTGTCCCCTTGTTGCTGTGTTCCCTTGTTGCTGTGTCCCCTTGTTGCTGTGTCCCCTTGTTGCTGTGTCCCCTTGTTGCTGTGTCCCCTTGTTGCTGTGTCCCCTTGTTGCTGTGTACCCTTATTGCTGTGTCTCCTTGTTCCTGTGTCCCCTTGTTGCTATGTTCCCTTGTCGTTATGTCCCCTTGTTACTGTGTCCCCTCTTTACTGCGTCACATATCTGGAACATCCTGTTTCTGTCCACTTTGTCAGTTCCTCTCAGTATTTTGTAAGTCGTTATCATATCCCCCCTATCTCACCTGTCCTCCAATGTCGTCAGGGTGATTTCCCTTAACCTCGTCTCGTAGGACATAGGGCATAGGACTAGTCTTGTTGCAAACCTTTGCACTTTCTCAATTTCTAGACATGTTTGACCAGGAGTAGGATCCAAACTGGTGCTGCATACTCCAATATGGGCCTGACGTACACGGTGGTGGTGTGTGTGTGTGTGTGTGTGTGTGTGTGTGTGTGTGTGTGTGTGTGTGTGTGTGTGTGTGTGTGTGTGTGTGTGTGTGTGTGTGTGTACTCACCTAGTACTCACCTAGTTGAGGTTGCGGGGGTCGAGTCCAAGCTCCTGGCCCCGCCTCTTCACTGATCGCTACTAGGTCACTCTCCCTGAGCCGTGAGCTTTATCTACCTCTGCCTTTTTAAAGCTATGTATGGATCCTGCCTCCACTACAACGCTTTTCCCCAAAATATTTTTACTTACTGACTAAAATTTTGTGGCTGAAAAATACTTTTCCCAAATCCCCGTGATTTATTGGTCTTTTAACTTCCAACCCGTTTTCCCCTTGTTTCTGTGTCCAAAAACTCCTTTGGAAAAATCCCCGGTTTTTTTCCCCCCTTGTCAAATTCCCCTCAGTATTTTAATGTCGTTAAACTTTTCCCCCCCTATCCTCCCTTTCCCCCAGTGTCGTCAGGGTTTATTTCCCCCTTTAAAACTCTCCCCTTTTGGGGCATACCTCCCACTCTGGGTAGTCTTGTTGCAAACCTTTGCACTTTTTCTTAGTTTCTTTAAAGTGCTTGGGTAGGTGTGGGTTCCAAACTGGTGCCGCTACCCCAAAATGGGCCTAACTTTTAAAAGGTGTACCCGGGGCCTGAATGGGGTTCCTTTTTTAAGGGATGATTTGGGGGGGGGGGGGGGAATGCTTTTTCTGAGTTTGCTAGGGGGCCCATATTTCTGCAACAGTTATTTGGTTTTATGTGGCTTCCGGAGAAGTGCCCCCGGGTTATACCCACCCCCAAGATCTTTTTTCCCTTGGGTGAGGTTTGTAAACTCTGGCCCCCCCAGATTTTACCCGATGCGGTTCTTCCCCTTTCCCCCTTTCCCCAAACTTCATGGGCTTTTTTGTGTTTGATTTTGTGTGTGGGGCATGATTTTTGATGAAAGGGGTGGAAGTCAAAGGGGGCGGCCCGTGTGGAACGATGGTAAATGTGTAGAAAAAACACCCAGGGGTTGTTCATGGGGTTTATTCATCCCAAAAAAGACACCCAAAAAGTTGGTTTCAGGGGTTTATTCATCAAAAAAAAGACACCCAGGTGTTGTAAAGTGTCTTAAATTTATCAATAAAACCCCAGTTTTTAGAAGTGTCTTATTCATTTAATAAAGACAAAACCCTTTTGTTGTTCATGTTTCTTATTCATAATAAAGCACCCCCGGGGGGTCATGTGTCTTATTCATTTAAAAAAGGGCCCCAGGTTGTACATGTGTCTTATTCATTCCCAAAAAAGAAAACCGGGGTTTTACATGGGTCTTATTTCATAAAAAAAAAGACAAACCCCCGGGGTTGTACTGTTTTTTTTATTCCATTAAAAGGGCACCAGGTGTTGACATGGGTCTTAAATTTAACAAAAAAGACACCCGGGGGTTTTTACATGTGTCCCTTTTCATAATAAAAACCCAGGTGGTTTTAAATGGTCCCTTTTTCCCCTCAATAAAGGCCACCCTTTGGGTTTTTCCCTTTGCTTATTTCAAACAAAAAAGACACCAGGGGTTGTACAGGGGTTTTTTTTTCATCAATTTAAAAAACACCCCCGGTGTTGCAAGGGGGCATTATTCATAATTTAAGGGCAACCCCGGTTTTTGACATGTGTCTTTTTTCATCAATAAAGACACCTAGGTGTTGTAAAAAGTGTCTTATTCATAATTTAAAAAACAACCCTTTTGACCCCTGTGTCTTATTTCCTTTTAAAAAAAACACCCAGGGGTTTACATTTTCTTATTTTTTCAAAAAAGACAACCCCGGGGTTGTAAAATGGGCCTTTTTCATTTAAAAAAAGACCCCAATTTTTACAGGGGGCTTTTTCATCAATAAAGACACCCAGGGGTTGTACATTTTTCTTATTCATCAATAAAGACACCAAGGGGTTGAAAAGTTTTCTTAAATTTACAATAAAGACACCCAGGTTTTTGTCCATGTGTCTTTTCATCAAAAAAGAAACCCCGGGGTTGTACATGGGGCCCCTATTTATCAATAAAGACACCCAGGGGGTTGTACATTGTTTTCTTAAAAAATCAATAAAGACACCAGGTTTTTACCTGTGTCTTTTTCATTCCCTTTAAAAACACCCAGGTGTTGTTTCATGTGGGTTTTTTCATCAAAAAGAAAACCCAAAGGGTTGTACAAGTGTCAAATTTAAACAATAAAAAACACCTTGGGGTTGAAAATGTTTTCTTTTTCATAATAAAGAACCAAGTTTTTGAACATGGGTCCCTTTTTCTCAAAAAAGAAACCCCGGGTTGTTTCATTGGGCTTTTTCATCAATAAAGACACCCAGGTTTTTGTACATGTGTTTATTTAAACAATAAAGACACCCCGGGTTTTGTACATGTGTTTATTCATTTTAATTTAAAAAAACCCCCGGGGTTGTACAAGTTCTTTTTCATCAAAAAAGCACCCAGGTGTTGTACATGTGTTTATTTAAACAATAAAGCCCCAGGGGGTTGGGACATGGGTCCCCTTTTTCCTTAATTAAAAAACCCCAGGGTTGACATGGGGTCTTAATTTATAAAAAAAATCACCCAGGTTTTTAATGTTCTTTTTTTATCAATAAAAGTCACCCCCCGGGGGTTGTAAATTTTTTCTTATTCACAATAAAGCACCCAGGGGTTTTTACATGTGTCTTTTTCATCAATTAAACCCACCCCGGTTTTTGTAAAATGGGGTCTTATTCATCAATTTAAAAACAAACCCAAGGGGGTTTGTACATGTTTTATTATCAATTTAAAAACACCCCGGTGTTGGTTTAAAATGTTTCTTAATTTTATCAATAAAGCACCCAGGGTTGTACATGTTGTTTTTATTCATCAATAAAGACACCCCCGGGTGTTGTAATGTGTCTTTTTCATCAATAAAGCACCCAGGGGGTTGTACATGTGTTTTTATTCCCCTCAATAAAGACCCCTAAGGTGTTTTACATGTGTTTTTATTTTTCAATTAAAATCAACCCCGGTGTTGTACATGTGTCTTTTCATCAATAAAATTTACCCAGGTGTTTTCCCTTGTCTTATTTTTTCCAAAAAAGACACCCAGGTGTTGTTCAGTGTTTTTATTCTTTAATAAAGCACCCAGGGTTTTTACAAATTTTCTTTTTCATCAAAAAAAGAAAACCCCGGTTGTTGAAAATGTGTTTATTAGCAATAAAGGCCCCCCAGGTGTTTTTTCAAAATGTCTTAAAACATCAAAAAAGCACCCAGGGGTTGAAAAAGTGTCTTATTCATCAATAAAAAAACAAACCCCGGGTGTTGAAAATGTTCTTATTTCATAATAAAGCCCCCAGGTGGGTTTTTAAAAATGGGGTCTTATTCTCCCAAAAAAGCACCCAAAGGGGTTTGTACATTTTTCTTATTCCCTCAATAAAATCACCCAGGGGTTTGAAAGTGTCTTAAAATTAAACAATAAAAACACCCAGGGTTTTTTACATGGGTCCCTTTTTATAATAAAGAAACCCCCCCCAGGTGTTGTACAGTGTCCTTTTTCATCTGGAAAGGGTTGTTAAGGCTTTACTTTAAGAAAAAACCCCCGGGGTTTGTACTTGTTACTGTAAAAACCTTTGGTTTAAAAGGTTTTTAAAAAGGGCCCCGGTTTTACAATGTACATTTTCTGTTCCCTGTTGTCATTTCTTTTCTCTTGTCACCCCTGTTGCATGTGTTTTTCATTAAGTTACCCCTGTTGTACATGTGTCCATTTAAAAACCCTTTTTGTACTTGTTTTAACATTTAATGAACCCCTGTTGTACATTTTCTTTTCAAAATTAAAAAAACCCTTTTTGTACATTTTTTTATTACCCTGGGCCCCCGGGTTTTTTGTACATTTTCTTACATCAAAAAGTCACCCCCTTTTTCAAAGTTTTACATAATGTACCCCTTTGTACATACTTACACCCCCCCCCCAAAAGGTTTTTTAATGGTTTAACCCCTCATAAAAAAGGTTTTTTAAAAATTTATTTAAATTTCCAAAAAACCCCCATTTTCTTGCTTAAATTTTCCAAAAAATTACCCCAAATTTCCAATTTTCCAAAAACCCCCCAGGAATTTAAGATTTAAAAATTCCCTCTGGCCAATAAACAATTGGCAGAAAAATTTTTGACATTAAAGGGGTTTTTTAAAATAAAATTTTTATCAATTCTTTCCCCATCCCCCCCCCCCCCCCCCCGGAAAAAAAATTTAATTTCCAAGAATTAATACAAAAAAACCCCCAATTTCCCGACCAAGGACAAAAATTTTCTTAAAAATACAAAAGGCCCCCAAATTTGCCCCCCCCGGGGGGGGGTTTATTAATGCCTTTTTTAAATGTACAGTTTTCAGGTTTTGCCCTGAAGGGGAACTGAAAAAATTGAAAGGGGAAATTTAGGGTGAAAAAAAAGAAAAACTTTAAACCTGTCCTACTTAAAATTTGGGAAAAAAAGAAAAATATTAAAGTTTCATATTTCTTTACTTATTTTTATTAATACTCTTTTTTAATAAAAACTTAAAATTAAAATTAAATATTTTAAAATTATTATTAAAATATTAATAAATTTTAAGATTAACAGTTTGGAAAAACCCCGGTTTGTTGGGGGAAACAGAATTTTTTCACTTCCCTGTATGTTCAGGGGCCGATGTACTGACCGAAAAAATTTTTCTCCCAAAAGGAAAATTTGGGGTGCTTAAAAATTTTAACCCCCAAAATTTAATTAAAAGCAATTCATTTAAAAACCCCCCACATTTTTGCAAATTTTTAAAACTTAAAACCCCGGGGGGGGGCCACCCCAATTTTTTAAATTTAAAATTAAAAAATTTTATCGGCCAAAACCCGCCAAATTTAATTAACTAAATTTTTAAAATAAAAACTTCCCCATTTCCCATTTTCCCCCAAAAAAACCAGAAGGTTTTGGTTACCTGGGGCAAGTTTGGTTCCCCAAAATAAAGGAAATTTTTGGCCCCCCCTCCCGGGGGGGGTTAAAAAAACTTTTTAAAGAAACAGGCGGGCCCCCTTGGGGGCAAAAAAAACCGGGGGAAAATTTTGGCAACTTTTAAAAAAAAATCTTTTGTTTGGCAAATAACCCCCTAAAAAAAATTTTAAAAATTAAAAACCTTTTAATTTATTTTAATTAACTATTTTAATGGGAGTTTAAGTATAAAATTAAGGTTTTTTGTTACACCTTGAAATAACCCTGGGTTTTTGGGGGAGGTTGTTACCCAGTTTACCCATAAGGGTAATTTTCCCCGTTTTCCTCCCTTGGGGAAATGGAGGACCATGAAACCTGTTTGGTGGGGTTACATTTTTCCCCAAAAATTGGGGGTTTCCGTGTCCTGAAAGGGGTTGTTAAAACCCCCTTTTAAAAAGAATGGGGGGGGACCCCTTTTAAAACCCCTACCCCGTTTTTTAAAAGGTTTTTGTTTCCCGTATAACCCGTAAGGTTGTGTTACCAGTGAAACCCGTAATGGTGGGGTTACCAGTGGAAAAACCCGTAATGGGGGTGTTTTCCAGTGGATAACCCGTAATGGGAGGTTAACCCGTGAACCCAGTAATGGTAGTGTTTCCAGTGATTTAACCCGTTTTTTGGTGGGGTTACCAAAAATAACCCGAAAAGGGGGTGTTTCCAGTAACAACCAGTAATTTGGTTGGGGTTACCAAAAAATAAAACCCCTAAGGTAAATGTACAAATGATAACCCAGTAATGGTGGGGTTACATATGATAAACCCCGTAAAGGTAGTTTTTACCAGTAAAACCCCGTAAAAGGGGGTGTTTTCCCAAAAGATAACCCGTTAAATTTGGGGTGTTACCAAAAAATAACCCGTTTGGTGGGGTTTCCAATTTATAACCCATTAAAGGTTGGTTACCCAATGATAACCCAGTAAAGGTAGGGGTTTACCAGTGGAAAAACCCAGGGAATGGTGGGGTTTCCAAGGAAAACCCCGTAATGGTGGGTTTTTACCGATTTAACCCATAATGGTGGGTTACCCGTGATAACCCCCGAAATGGTTGTGTTAAACCCGTGGTAACCCCGTAATGGTGGGGTTACCATTGATAAAAACCCCTAAAAGGGGGGGGGGGGGGGGGGGGGTGGGGGGGTTATCCAAGTGATAACCCCCGGGAATGGTGGGGTTACCCCTTTTATAACCCCGTAATTTGGGAGGGGTACCAGTGAAAACCCTTTAAAGGGGTGTTACCCGTGAAAAAACCGTAATGGTAGTGTTTCCAAAATGATAAAACCCGTAATGGTGGGGTTACCAATGATAACCCAGTAATGGTAGGTTACCCTTTATAACCCCCGTATTTGGGGGTGTTTCCTGTTTTAAACCCAAATAATGGTGGGGGACCATGATAACCCATTAAAGGTGGGGTTTTGGGAACCCGTGATAACCCAGTAATGGTTGGGGTTACCAGTGATAACCCAGTTTAAAGGTGGGGTTACCCTGAAAAACCCAGGGAAAGGGAGTTTACCAGTATAACCCGTAATTTGGGGGTGTTACCCGTGATAACCCCCGTAATTTTGGGAGTGTTTTAACCCGTGATTAACCCCCTAAAGGTGGGTTACCAAATGATAAAACCCAGTAATGGGGGTGTTACCCCGGATAACCCCGTAATGGTAGTGTTTTCCCGTGAAACCCCCCTTAAAGGTGGTGTTTTTCCTTTAAACCCCCGTAATGGTGGTGTTTCCAGTGATAACCCCCGTAATGGTGGGTTAACCCGTTGGGTAAAAACCCGTTAAAGGGAAGGGGTTACCAGTGAAACCCAGTTTAAAGCTGGGGTTTCCCTTTTTTTAAAAGTTTAAAAGGGGGTGGGTTTCCCAATGAATTTTAAACCCTTTTAAAAGGGTTTTGGGGTTTCCAGTGAAACCCGTAATGGTGGGGGTTAAAACCATGTTTAACCCCGTTAAAGGTTTGGGTTTTCCGTGATAACCCCCGTAATGGTTGTGTTTACCAATGATAACCCGTAATGGGTTTTTTTACCCTTGATAACCCGTAATGGTGGTGTTACCAGTGAAACCCGTAATGGTGGGGTTTTCCAGTTTAACCCAGTAATGGTGGGGGTTACCAGTGATAACCCCGTAAAGGGGGTGTTACCATGATAACCCAATAAGGTGGTGTTTTCCGGGGAAACCCAGTAATGGTGGTGTTAAACCCGTTTATAAACCCAAAATTGGGGGTGTTACCAGTGATATTTAAACCCAAATAATGGTGGGTTACCAGTGATAAAACCCCGTAAAGGGGGTGTTTCCGTGAAAACCCTGAAAAAGGTGGTTTTACCGGGATAACCCAAATTAAAGGTAGTGTTTTCCAAATGATAACCCCGTAATGGGGTGTTACCATTTATAACCCAGTAATTGGGGGTGTTACCAGTGATAAACCCCGTAATGGTAGGAAATGGTTTCCAAATGATAACCAAAGTAATGGTGGGGTTACCAGGGGATAAAACCCATAATGGTGGTGTTACCAGTGATAACCCCCTTTAAAGGTAGTGGGTTTTTCCTTGATAACCCAAATAATGGTTGTTACCCGTGATAACCCAAATAATTTTTGGGGTTACCGTGTTACCCAGTAATGGTGGGGTTAAAATTAACCCCGTAATAACCAAAATTCCCCGTAATGGTATGTTACCCAGTTGATAACCCCTTAATGGTATGTTACCATGATAAACCCCGTAATGGTGGGGTTAAACCCGTGAATTAAAACCCAGTAATTGGGGGTGTTTACCATTGGGTAAACCCGTAATGGTTTTAAATGTTAACCCAAAGGGGTTGGAAAAAACCCGTAATGGGAAGGTTTTTACCAGTGATAAAAACCCGTAATGGTAGGTTAACCCGTGATAAACCAGTAATGGTAGTGTTAACCGTGTTTAAACCCCCTTTAAAGGTTTTGTGTTACCAAATGAAACCGTTAATGGTAGTGTTTCCAAATGATAACCCAAAAATGTGGTTTTACCAGTGGGTAACCCTTTAAAGGTTTGTGTTTTCCCGTAAAAAATCCCCGTAATGGTTTGTTACCATGATAACCCAGTAAAGGTGGTGTTACCAGGGATAACCCCAAAGGGAGGTTTAATGGTATTTGTTTTTCCCGTGATAACCCCGTAATGGTGGTGTTACCAAAGGGTAACCCAGTAATTTGGGAGTGTTACCATTTATAACCCAGTAATGGGAGTGTTACCGTGATAACCCAGTTTTTGGTAGGGGGTTACCAGTGAAACCCCTAATGGTATGTTAAACCCGTGATAAAAAAAAAAAATAAAAAAAAACCCAGGGAAAGGGGGTTTTACCCGTGAAACCCCGTAATGGTAGTGTTACCCGTGATTTAACCCCGTAATGGGGGGGGGTTACCGTGATAAACCCGTAATGGGGTGTTACCAGTGATAACCCCTTAAAGGTTGGGGTAACCCGTGATAAACCCCGTTAAAGGTGGTGTTTTCCGGGGATAAACCCCAGTAATTTGGGGGTGTTACCCGTGATAAAACCCCTAATGGTGGGTTACCCATTTAAAACCCCGTTAAAGGAAAAAGGGTTTTTAGTGTAAACCCAGTAATTTGGGAGTGTTACCCTATAACCCAGTAATGGTTGGGTTAACCCCAAGGGGGATTTAAACCCGAATGGTATTGTTAAACCGTGATAACCCCGTAAAGGTTTGTGTTTCCAGTGATAACCAGTAAGTTTGGGTTGGGGTTACCAGTGTAACCCAGTAATGGTTGGGGGTTTTTCCAGTGATAACCCGTAAAGGTAATGTTACCCGTGATAACCCCCCAATGGTATGTTTACCATTTATTAACCCCGTAAAGGTTGGGGTTACCAGTGAAACCCCCTAAAGGTAGGTTAAAAAAAGGTTGGGAGTGTTTTCCAGTGATAACCCAGTAATGGTTTGTGTTTTCCAGTGATAAACCCCGTAATGGTAGTGTTACCATGATAACCCCCAAATAAATTTTGGGAGTTACCAGTGATAAACCCCGGAATTTGGGAGTGTTACCAGTGAAAAACCCAGTAAAAAAGGGAAGGGGGTTTTAAACCGTGATAACCCTTAATTTGGGAGTTTACCCCGTGATAACCCCGTAAAAGGTAGTGTTACCCGTGATTAAACCCAGTAATGGTTGGGGTTTCCAAATGTAACCGTAATGGTTTTGTTAAACCGTGATAAAACCCAGTAATGGAGTGTTACCAATTTATAACCCAGTAATGTGGGGTTACCTTTAAACCCAGTAATGGTGGTGTTTTCCCCCCGAAAACCCCCCGTAATGGAAATGTTTCCAATGATAAACCCCGTAATGGTGGGGTTTACCGTGATAACCCCGTAATTTGGGAGTGTTACCGTGAAAACCCATTTAAAGGTAGTTTTTTACCAGTGATAACCCAGTAATGGGAGTTTTCCAGTGATAACCCCCGGGAATTGGGAGTGGTTTCCAGTGTAACCCTTTAAAGGGGGTGGGGTTTTCCCGTAAAAACCCAGTAATGGTAGTGTTTCCATGTTTAACCCCGTAATGGTGGGGTTACCAGGGGATAACCCAGTAATGGGAGTGTTTTCCCTGATTTTCCCCAGTAATGGTAGTTTTACCATTTATAACCCAGTAATGGGGAGTGTTACCTATTATAACCCGTAATGGGAAATGTTACCATTTTTAAAAACCCGTAAAGGGGGTGTTAAACCCGTGAAAACCAGTAATGGTGGGGTTACCAGTGATAACCCAGTAATTTTTATTTTTACCCTGTTTAACCCCGTTTTGGTAGTGTTACCATGATTAAACCCCGTAAAGGTTGGGGTTAAAACCCGGATAACCCAAATAATTTGGGGTGTTTTTTAGTGTAACCCGTAATGGTAGTGTTACCAGTTTATAACCCAGTAAAGGGGTGTTTTCCTTTAAAAACCCAGTAATGGTAGTGTTACCAGTGATAACCCAGTAATTTGGGATTTTTTACCAAAGATAACCCAGTAATTTAGGGGTTTTCCCTGAAACCCCCGTTTTGGTAAACCTAATGGTAGTGTTAACCCTTGAAAACCCAGTAATTGGTTTGTGTTTCCGTGAAACCCAGTAATGGTAGTTTACCAGTGATTAAACCCCTAAATGGTAGGTTACCATGATAACCCCTTTAAAGGGGGTTACCCCTTTTAAACCCAGTAAAAAGGAAATGTTACCCGGGGATAAAACCCCGGGAATGGTAGGGTTTTTCCAGTGATAACCCAGTAATGGTAGTGTTACCAAAAAGGGAAACCCCGTAATGGGGGGTGTTACCCAGTGATAACCCGTAATGGAGTGTTTCCAGTGATTTAAACCCCGTAAATTTGGTTTATTTTTAACCCTTTGACCCTTAACCCCCCGTAAAAGGTAGTGTTACCGTGATAACCCCGTAATGGTGGTTTTTTCCCGGATAACCCCTAATGGTAGTGTTTTCCCCTTTATAAAACCCGTAATGGTAGTGTTACCAGTGATAACCCAGTAATGGTGGTGTTACCAGTGATAACCCAGTAATGGTAGTGTTACCAGTGATAACCCAGTAATGGTAGTGTTACCAGTGATAACCCAGTAATGGTAGTGTTACCAGTGATAACCCCGTAATGGTGGGGTTTTTCGTGATAAACCCCGTAATGGTAGTGTTAAAACCCGTGATAACCCCTTAAAGGTAGTTTTTACCAGTGAAAACCCGTAATGGGGGTTTTTTTACCCTATAAACCCCGTTTAAAGGGGGGTGTTACCAGTGAAACCCAGTAATTGGGAGTGTTTTCCCTTATAACCCCCGTAATGGGGTGTTACCAGTGTTAACCCCGTAATGGGGGTGTTCCATGTTTAAAAAAAATAAAAGGTAGTGTTTCCCGTGAAAAAAACCCGTAATGGTTGTGTTTTTCCCGTTTATTTAAACCCGTAAGGTTGGGGTTTCCATGATAACCCGTAATGGTAGTGGGTTTCCGTGATAAAACCCTTTAAAAATTGTGTTACCAGTGATAACCCAGTAATGGTGGGGTTACCCATTTATAACCCAGTAATGGTAGTGTTACCATGTTTAAAAAAGTAAGGGAAATTTACCAGTGATAACCCTAATGGTTGGGGTTACCAGTGATACCCCGTAATGTTGGTTTTTCCCGTGATAACCCAGTAATGGTTTGTTTCCGTGAAAACCCAGAAAAGGTAGTGTTACCATGAAAACCCATAATGGTGGTGTTTCCAGTGAAAAAACCCCGTAATGGTAGTGTTTCCAGTGGGTAACCCAGTAATGGGGTTTTCCCGGGTGTTCCAGTGATAACCCGTAATTGGTTGGTTTTTATGTTACCAGTGATAAAAACCCGTAATGGTAGTGTTACCAGTGTGTGGGAAAATGGTGGATCAAATCATTAAAATTTGGGTCGTCCCTAGAGCAACAAGAAGAGAGAGAGAGAAGATAACAGGATAAAATAAATTTAAAAAAGGTTTTAACTCCTTATTTATTGAAAAATAAATCTAATTTTATTTAAAGTTTTTTTATTTTTTTGGGAAAAATTTTTTAATGGTTTTAAAATTTTAAATTTTTGGTCCTTTTTTTAAAGGTTTGGGGGAAATTTTTGGGGATAATTTATTTAAAGGTTAAATGAAAAATTAGGGTTTTTTGTTTTTTTTTAAAGGGATTTGGTTTAAAAGTCTATCTACTTTCCCCCCCGAGGGTCATTAAGATTTTTTGGTTGGTTAATGGGGTTTTTTAAAATTAATCTAATACACGGGGTTTATTTTAAAACTTGGGTTGGTTGGGTTTAAAGGGGTTTAAAAAATCATCCCACTTCAGAGGGCATTAAAAACTTTGGGGGTTGGTTAAAGGGTTAAAAATCTTTACTACACCAGGGTCATTAAGATGGTTGGTTTGGGGTTTAAAGGGGTTTTTTAAAATCTATTAATACCGAGGGGCAATTTAAAACTGGTTTGGGGTTTGGGGGAAAAAAAGGGGGTTTTAAAATCTTTTCTACACACCAGGTTCATTAAAGACGGTTGGTTTTTGGGTTTAATTTGGGGGTTTAAAAAATTCTTCAAAAACACGGGGCCCTTAAGGGTGGGTTTTTTGGGTTTAAAGGGGTTTTAAAGTCTATCAAATACCAGGGGTTTATTAAGACTTGGTTTTTTGGTTTTAAAAGGGGTTTAAAAGTCTACCAAATACACCCCAGGGGGCAATTTTAAAACTGGTTGGGTTTGGTTTTAAAGGGGGTTTAAAGTCCCATCCCCAATAACCCCGAGGGGGCTTAAGGGGCTGGTTTGGGTTTGGTTTAAAAAAAGGGGTTTTTTTTAAAAAATTCCCACTACAACCCGGGGTCCCCCTTAAAGAACCCGGGGTTGGGTTTGGGTTTAAAGGGGGGTTTTTTTTGTTTTATCTATACACGAGGGCCCTTAAAAATGGGTTGGGGGGGTTTGGGTTAAAAAGGGGTTTTTAAAATCAAACACCAAAAAAGAGGGCTTTAAAACGGTTGGGTTGGGAATGGGGTTTTTTAAAATCTATCTACTACCCCCAGGGTTTATTAAACCCGGTTTGTTTGGGTTTAAAGGGGTTTTTTAAAAAACTTTTACTTCACGAGGGCAATTTAAAACAGTTTGGTTTTGGTTTTAAAGGGGTTTTAAAGGGCCCATTACTACACCCGGGGTCCCTTTAAGGGCTGGGTTGTTTTTTAATGGGGGTTTTAAAATCTACCCACTACACGAGGGTCATTTTAAAACTGGTTTTGGTTAATGGGGGTTTAAAATCTTTTCAAATACACGAAGGGGGATTAAACTTGGGTTGGGTTGGGGTTTTTAAAGGGGTAAAAATCCCTTTTTTAAAAACCGAGGGTCCTTTTTGATGGGTTTGGGTTTGGTTTTAAAGGGGGTTTTAAAAACTACACTTAAAGGGGCATTAAGGGTTGGAAGGTTAATGGGTTTAAACCACCACCAGGGGCAAAAACTTTTTTTTGGTTAAATTTTTAAACTACCGTTAAAACGTGGATTTAAACCTTTTCGGTTTTTTTAATGGGAAAAAATCACTCCAGGGGGTATTTTTCATGGTTTTATAATTGGGGGTTAAAATATTTCACAGAGGGGGATTTAAAAAATTTGGTTTTAATGGGGTTTTAAAACCCTATTATTTACAAGAGGGCATAAACCTTGGGTTTTAATGGGAAATTATACACCTCTCAAAAATGGTTAAATTTTAAATTTTAAAATTATCTCCCCCCAGGGTTTTTTTTTAACTGGGGTTAAAATTTCCCCCCTAAAAAATTTTAAAACAAAAATGAAAATAAACCCAAACCCGTGGGAAAAACAAATGAGATATTTCACCTCCCCCAGTGTATATTAAAACTGAGATATAAACCCATCAGAGAAATACACTGAGATACACAACCCCCTCAGTTAAAAACACTGAGAAAACACCCTTATGTTAAAAAAACACTTAGAAAATAAACCCCCCCTCAGTGTATATACACGAGAAATACACCTCTCAGTGATAATACACTGAGAAATAAAAACCTCTCCCTTTTATATACACTGGAGATACACCTTTTCAGGGGTATTTTCAATGAGATATCACCCCCTTATTTATAAACTGGGAAACACCTCTTTGGTATAAATTAAATAACCCCTTAATGTTTAAGAGATAAAAACCCCCAAACACAAAAAACACCCCTCAAAACCCCAAAAAACAACCACAAAAGAATTCACAAAACACCTCACAAAACCCAAAATTCACCCCAGGAAAAAAGCCGAAAATTCCCCCTTAGGAGTAAAAAGCGGAAAAGGAAAAACCCCCCAAAAAAAAAGAAACCCCCCTTTGGAAATATCGGGGAATACAAGGATGGTTTCCTAACAAGGAAAACACAACAAACCACCCCCCAGTGAGAAAGGGGAAACAAAAAAGGAAAAACCCCCAGGAAAATACAAGAATAAAAACCAGGACTTCATAGCGGCAAACAAAAAATCACGGAATAAACAACCCGCTATTTCCCAGAAAACCATCCAAAAACCTTTCACCCCCATTTAAAAAACACTAAATATAAAACCCCCCAGGTTTAACCCAAAACCCCCCATGAATCCCCCAGTATACATCTACCCAATCACTGGCACCCCCAAAACCAAATTTGGGAAAAAACTAAAAGGGATATACCAAAAACCCTAAGGAATAACAAAAATGGGGGGGTCCAAAAGGGATAAAGAAATCACCGGGCATTATAACCTAAAACACCCCTTCAGGTATATTTAAAAGAAAAACCCTTCTTTTACGGGATAACCCAAAAACCTGAGGGAAAAACAAGGGAAAATGGGGGATTCACCCCCTATAAAAAACCGCTGGTTTTTTGATTAGCTGGAGAGAGGAGACAGCGGAGAAGAAAGTGATTACATAGCGGGAACGCTTCACTCTGGAGGTCCCAAGGTGGTAATAGCAGTGATGTATAACCCACCACAGAACAGCAGGAGGCCAAGGCAAGAGTACGACGAGAGCAATAGAGCGATGGTTGACACACTGGCTAGAGTGGCCAGAAGAGCTCATGCATGCAGGGCAAAGCTCCTGATCATGGGTGACTTTAACCACAAGGAGATCGATTGGGAGAACTTGGACCCGCATGGGGGCCAAGATACATGGAGGGCTAAGATGATGGAGGTGGTACTGGAAAACTTCATGTGCCAACACGTAAGGGACACTACAAGAGAGAGAGGAGAGGATGAACCAGCAAGGCTAGACTTAGTATTCACCTTGAGTAGTGCGGATATCGAGGACATCACATATGAAAGACCCCTTGGGGCCAGTGACCATGTGGTTTTAAGCTTCGAATACACAGTAGAGCTACAAGTGGAGGGAAGAAGCAGGAAGGCCAGGACGAATGAAGCCAAACTACAAGAAAGGGGACTACACAGGAATGAGGAACTTCCTAAACGGGGTTCAGTGGGACAGAGAACTGGCAGGGAAGCCAGTTAATGAGATGATGGAATATGTAGCAACAAAATGCAAGGAGGCTGAGGAGAGGTTTGTACCCAAGGGTAACAGGAATAATGAAAAAGCCAGGATGAGCCCATGGTTTACCCAAAGGTGCAGGGAGGCAAAAACCAAGTGTGCTAGGGAATGGAAGAAATATAGAAGGCAAAGGACCCAGGAGAATAAGGAGAGCAATCGTAGAGCCAGAAACGAATATGCACAGATAAGAAGGGAGGCCCCAAAGACAATATGAAAATGACATAGCAGCGAAAGCCACATCTGACCCGAAACTGTTGTACAGCCACATCAGGAGGAAAACAACAGTCAAGGACAAAGTAATCAGGCTAAGGAAGGAAGGAGAGACAACAAGAAATGACCCTGAAGTATGTGAGGAACTCAACAAGAGATTCAAAGAAGTGTTCACAGAGGAGACAGAAGGGGCTCCAGAAAGACGGAGATGTGGGGCACACGACCATGTTCTGGACACAGTGCAAACAACCGAGGAAGAAGTGAAAAGGCTTCTGAGTGAGCTAGATACCTCAAAGGCAATGGGGCCAGATAACATCTCCCCATGGGTATTGAGAGAGGGAGCAGAGGCGCTATGTGTACCCCTAACAACAATATTCAATACATCTATCGAAACAGGGAGATTGCCTGAGGCATGGAAGACAGCAAATGTAGTCCCAATCTTTAAAAAAGGAGACAGACATGAAGCATTAAACTACAGACCAGTGTCACTGACATATATAGTATGCAAAATCATGGAGAAGATTACCAGAAGAGTGGTGGAACACCTAGAAAGGAACGATCTCATCAACAGCAGCCAACATGGTTTCAGGGACGGGAAATCCTGTGTCACAAACCTACTGGAGTTCTATGACATGGTGACAGCAGTAAGACAAGAGAGAGAGGGGTGGGTGGATTGCATATTCTTGGACTGCAAGAAGGCGTTTAACACAGTTCCACACAAGAGATTGGTGCAAAAACGGAGGACCAAGCAGGGATAACAGGGAAGGCAATACAATGGATCAGGGAATACTTGTCAGGAAGACAGCAGCGAGTCAATGGTACGTGGCGAGGTGTCAGAGTGGCACCTGTGACCAGCGGGGTCCCACAGGGGTCAGTCCTAGGACCAGTGCTGTTTCTGTATTTGTGAACGACATGACGGAAGGAATAGACTCTGAGGTTGTCCTGTTTGCAGATGACGTGAAGTTGATGAGAAGAATTCACTCGATCGAAGACCAGGCAGAACTACAAAGGGATTGGAAGTGCAGACCTGGGCCAGCAATTGGGGTCCTGGAGTTCAATCCCCAAGGCAAAGTCAAAAGGAAG
>NC_069494.1:18829053-18846038 GCF_026875155.1 Cherax quadricarinatus
CTGCTACAGGTGCTACAGTGTACAGGTGCTAAGGTGTTTACGGTTACATTCAAATATTCACCTATACTGTTTTTAAGTGAGGTTTGATAAATCTCATATGCGGGGGGGAGAAACCTGTAGCAATCGTAAAGAGCGGGGCCAGGAGCTAGACTCGCCCCGCAACCACAACGACACACACAAACACCACAAAACCCACACACAACAACACACACATCATAGAAACATCACAGATTACTTTAGGTACAATTCAGTTGGGGAAATAGATATTCATTATAGTGATATAAAAAACCCATACAAAACTGCGGGAAGCCAGAGGGGAAATATAAGAGAGCAACAGAACAATGGTGGAACACGGGCTGAGGGGGCAGAAGAGCTCACTCACCGAAAAAATTTATTGTGTGGGCGTTTAAACCCCACAGGGAGATTGATTGCGAAAACTGGAGCCACACGGGTGCAAAACATGTTGGGAGGCGTCACAGTTATGAAAAAAATTTTTTTATATAATAAGCGAAAGTCCGTCGAGTTAAAGCATGCCAGATTGATCAAAATATCGAAAGGAGGCGCGAAAAAAAAAATCCATTTTTAAAAAAGATAATTTCGGGGATCCCTAATTAAATATTTTTCATTTGATAAATTTTGATATATTTTTAACGGTTGTGCGAAACCCCCGGAAAGTTTCCCCCTTATACCAACATTTCCCCTGCTTTTTCTTCAATATAACAAAAAAGTGAAGAGTGTAATAAACTCTAAGGGACAAAATATAAAAATTTGTGCCCCTGGGATTTGTATTATATTGTAGTTTTTTAAAAGTATGTTTCTCTTGCACTTTGCTTTTATATTTTTGTGCATTATGTGTTTAATACAAGTTTCGTCTTATTGGTGTGTTATTATATATATTTGAAAATGTGTTATATTTTATGCTGTGCATTTATTTGTGTTCATGGGGAAAATTACTTTGTCTGAATGTATCATTATGTACAAAAACAGAAAATAAAACAAAGATAATTTTATTTATCTTTTAAACAAGTAGGAATTTGGGAACTAGGTCGCAAAAAAGTCCCCTTCGATATACCACTGTTATTCCACAAGTTGCTTGGCCCTTTTAAATTTACAATGAAAAATGCTAAACGGAATGTGGTAAATATAAAAATTTGTGGACTGTATTTTAAAATTAAATAAGTGATTATAAAATTAATATTATATATTATATTAATATATATATATATATTTATATATATTTTAAATTACACATTTTATAACAGAAAATAACATGGCCAGGTTAAAAAACAAAAGCTTATTGGGGTTCCTGGAACTGTCTTGCCCAGTCGCCTGTATTCAAGTTATGCGGGAAATGCATATAAACAATTTGCCTCCTTTTGAGGGGTTGTCAACCCAATTTTACCTCTAGAGCACGAAAATTCTTACATTTTTAAATTAACTCGTTACTCAATTAAAACAACAATGGCGGATCTCTTGCAATGCGCAGAGCCTCCTGTCGGTCCATTCTTTTTTTGAAAATACACTTTTAAACAGGTTTATTTGACAGATAAAATTGGGAAATTATTTTCCCCAGTTAATGTGTTGTGTGAATAAATATAGTGTGTTTATCCATAAGGGGTTATACTTATTGTGATTGGATGTACTTGTGTTTGTTTGCTTGTGTTTGTATGGAGTGTGTAAATTAGCATTATTTAAATACATTGTTGCCTATGTAGAGTAATTATTTAGTGGTACCTCCCTCTAGGTAAGAACTAATATCAAAAGTTTCAAACCGATTTAGTAGACATTTTCTTAAAAAAAAAATCCAACGTTTCCAATTTTTTAAAAATAATTGTTTTGCATGACACAGACTGCTTTCAGATCATCATCATACTTAAAAGTTGTCGGTAATGAAATGCGTTCAAGGCGACAAACCCCGAATTCAACCAGAAAACTTCCTATCATTCGAGAAAAAAAAAAAAATTTAAAATAGTACCGACACTCCGAAAAAATTCGTGATTGTTTGAGCCTGACACAGGTTTTTTTTAAATTTTGAAGCTATTGGAAGGGTAGTCACTTATTTCAAGGAAATAAAATTTTAGGAATAAACTTATTTTTTTCAGGAGGGAACATACCTGGGTTTACTGGGGAGGTTTCCGGGGGTCAACGCCCCCCCGGCCCGGTCCCCTGACCAGGCCCCCTGGGGGATCAGAGCCTGATAACCCCGGCGTTACTGCTGGGTGCACGCAAACCAAGAACGAGCCACGCCCCGGGTGGTCAGGAACCCAAAATTTAGGTGTTTTCCAGTGCCAGCTTGAAAACTGCCAGGGTTCTGTTGGTAATACCCCTTTGTATGTGGGAGGGGAGTTGAACAGTCTCGGGCCCCTAAATTATTGTATGGTCTCTTACGGCTAGTGAACCCTGCTTTTCATTGGGGGGGTGTTGCATCGTTTTGCCAAAGTCTTTTGCTTTTGTAGTGAGTGTTTTGGTGCAGTTGGTCTAGTCGCTCTAGGATTTTCCAGGTGTATTTTAAACATGCATCTCCCGCCTGCGTTCCAGGGAATACAGGGTTTTGGAACCTCAAGCGTCCCAGTATTGAGGGTTTTTTCTCCTTTTGCGCGCCGTGAAGGTTCTCTGTCATTTTCTAGGTCAGCAATTTCACCTGCGTTGAAAAGGTTTTCTGTTAGTGTG
Source organism: Cherax quadricarinatus (assembly GCF_026875155.1). Taxonomy (NCBI): domain Eukaryota; kingdom Metazoa; phylum Arthropoda; class Malacostraca; order Decapoda; family Parastacidae; genus Cherax; species Cherax quadricarinatus. Next base: position 18,831,724 of record NC_069494.1, read on the forward strand.
CAGCAATATTTCCGCCTAGTTTTAAAAAAGTGACCTGAAAGAGTGTATATGGGGGTTGGGCCCCCCTAGTTTTGAAATTCTCATTATCCAACCTGTCATTTTTTTTAGCAGATGCGATTTATACAAAGTTTTGGTCCTTTAAGGTGAGTCCCCCGACATGATCCTCCCGGTCTTTGACGTTTGGTGTTTTGCTCTATTTTTTGGCCCCAATTTGTTTTGTACTCTGTGAAGATTTTTAAATTTCTGTGTTTCCATACTGAGTTTAAATTTAAATTTTTTACGTTTAACTTCATATTTTTCGCGCCCCCTGAAAGATTTGGTTGTGTCCGCTGGAGCCTTTCAGTGTTGCAAGGAAGGGCACTGTCATGCAGATTCGGGTGTCATCTGCAAAGGAAGACACAGTGCTGTGGCTGACATCCTTGTCTATGTCAGATATGAGGATGAGGAACAAGATGGGAGTGAGTACTGTGCCTTGTGGAACAGAGCTTTTCACCGTAGCTGCCTCGGACTTTACTCTGTTGACTATACTTCTGTGTTCTGTTAGTGAGGAAATTATTTGATCCATCGACCGACTTTCCTGTTATTCCTTTAGCAGCATTTTGGCGCTATTACGCCATGGTCACATTTGTCGAAGGCTTTTGCAAAATCTGTATATATTACATCTGCATTTTTTTGTCTTCTGTGCATCTAGGACCTTGTCGTGTGATCCAATAGTTGAGCAGACAGGAGCGACCTTTTTCTAAACCCCTGTTGCCCTGGGTTGTGTAACTGATGGGTTTCTAGATGGGTGGTGGGTTCTTGTTCTTAGGACCCTTTCAAAGTTTTTTATGATATGGGATGTTAGTGCTATCGGTTGTTTTCTTTGCTTTTGTTTATCCCCCCTTTGTGGGTGGGGTTGTTGTTTTAGAAAATGTGGGAGGGACCCCGGCCCATGCTCCTCCCCATGGATGGTAAAGGTCGTGATAGGGGTTCTTGAGTTTTTGATGAAACGGGTTCCATGAGCTGGCCTGGGCCGAGTGCAGGGGCATGTCATTTATCCCTGTTCGAAGTCTTTTGGGGCGTCAGGATAACTGGGAAAGGCTTGTTTTAAACCAAATTCTGTGGCTCCCTATAAAATTCATTCGATCTTCGACTTCAGTCTGGTTAGCGGTTTGCAAAAAAATGAGTCATATTGGGTTTGAGTAGCATCATTTCCTTGTGTCTCGTGCGGGACCTCTTGTTTAAGTAGGGGCCCAAATATGGACGTTGTTCTGACTTTGTTTGGATAGGAGAAGAAAACTTTGGGTTTTTTTCGATTTAATTTATGGCTTTTAGTTCTTCCCGCGATTCCTGAGCCCTATAAGATTACTTTAGCAAAGTTCGTTTTTGCTATTTCTCTGCCCAGTGTTCCCTACGCTTTTTAGATATATTGACTTTTTTGCCACTTGTTATTTTTTTTCCGTCCCCTGAAAGGGAGCTCCTGTCTTTTCTATTTTACATCAATCTCCTTTTTTTTAGGGAATAACCCTTGTGCATACATGGGTGCCCCCAAGTTATCTGTTCTAGGTTTAGTTGGGGTTGGTTGCTTAGAAATTTCTTCACAGCTTATATCGGTTAGGAGGTTTATTTGGGTCCCACTTTTGTTTTTGTTTATAGTTGAATTTGGAAAAAGTCCCCGTGACTTATTCATTTATTCGGTTGGGGCCACGCTACATGTCTAAATCTAAAATTATGTTGTGATCTGGTTTTTGTTTTTGTAGGTGACTTTCTTATCAGTCATCATTGTTAGTAAAGAGGGGGGCTAGTGTTTCTCCAGCTGGGGCTCTATTATTTGTGGTTTAAAATTTGAATTTTGGCGGATTTAAAAGCTCGTGTGGTGTGAGTTTTATCAGAGCTTCCTCTGGTGTTATTACTGCAACAATATTATTTGTTTATTCCCCCATTTTAGGGCCTTAGTTGAATCCCCAGGAGAAAGATTTTGGGGTGAGGAGCTGAAAGTTTTTCGACAGGGGTCAATTTTTAAACACTGTTCCGGAATTGCTGGGTGTTGCACCGGAGGCTTGAAAACCCCACAATGCTGGGTTTTTGGTTTCGATCTTTATGCTAAAATTCCACTACATCATTTGAGGCTTTAAAGTAGTTCTGTGAAAAAAGTGATCGCAATGTCAGGCCAACCCCCCCCCCCTTTCCCTTTTCCTTGTCACATCTGTAAGGTTGTAACTGGGACCATATTTCTTTGCCCAAGTGATCTTTAGTGGGTCTCAGTAAAGCCGCAAAACATTGCCTTTGCCTTAAAAGAGTCCACAGATGAAAGGGTTTTTGTTGTTTTTTGCTGGCTTTGCCCGTATTTTGCAAAGAAGAATGTATCGGATGGGGTATTGTTGGTACTGGGGGGTGGGATTTTTTTTCCGGCATTGTATTTGTATCGTTGGTTTGGGTGGGGCCATCGCTGTGGTTCCACTCCAGGAATGATGGTTTGGTGTAGGTTTCTCCCTTTTCCTCCCCATTTTTTTTTCCCTTTCCCCTGGACAAAAAAACCTCTCCCTCTTGAGTGGTTGTGGCTCCCGGGTTTTTTCCCGGGCCTGGATTTTTTGAATTTTTTTGCCCCCTTTAGGGGTGTGCCTGGCAATTTAAGTTATGCAAGTCTTTCCTGTATGAAGAGGTACCATTTGGGGTGAAAAAAGCTTAAGGAGGGGTTTGCTTTTTCCTGTTGATTGGGGCAGACATTTTTAGGGTGGTATAGTTGCCGTCCGTCTTTTTTTCCAGTTTTCCCCTGTGTGCGTCTAAGGCATTATTGCCCAGGTTTGGTTTTCCCTTTTTCCTTGGGTTTCTGTGACTGTATTCCCTGTTGGGCATGTTTTTTGTTTTTCCTACCCCCCTAGCCCCAAAAATGGGCCCCACCAGTTTTTTGGGGGTAATTATCCCCCATTTTGCTGTGGAGTCCTTTGTTTGTTTTTTTCCCTGGGGTATTTCTATTTTTGCAATATTGGTTTTTCTTTTTTGGGGTAAAACTCGTTTCCCACTACGGTCCTGCCCCCTATGGGTTATTTTATGTTTCCCTTTCCCTGCGTTAATTCCCGACTACCTGGACAAAATCTCCAGCTTCACCATTACTGTTAAAGGACTGCACCTCCAGCTTCCCTTTTACTGTCTCCCGGGGACAGCACCTCCAGCTTCACCATTACGTCTCCAGGCAGCACCTCCAGCTTCACCTTATGTCTCCCAGGACAGCACCCCCAGTTCACCATTACTGTCCCGGGAAGCCCCTCCAGCTTCCCCATTCTGTCCAGGACAGCATTCGCCCCACTTTTACGTTACCGGGACATACTCCCCTTCCCAGTTTTGCCTAAGCCAGTATCGGGGGGCAGTCCCATTCAGCCCGATTTTTATGTTCCATCTGTTGTAGAAGTTTCCTGGTTTTCACAAAACAGTTTTGATGTTACCCTTTTTAATCCCCTTTGATTTTAGTCCACAGTTTTATTCATTTGGGCATACCAAAAAAATTCCCCTGTTTTAAACTGTTGTAGTATTCTTGGATTTTCCCCAAAAGGGGGCGTGACCCCAATTTCCACAAAAATGAAAATTTATCCTGTGGAACCCCGTTTGTTTGATTGCTGCAGACTACACAGGTTTCATAATGTTTTGAAGGGTTTTGATTTACTTAATTTAAGCAACTCTGAATACTCTATTAATCCTTCTAATGAAGTCTAGCTATTTTTTTTTCTATTTCTAACTACTTGTATATTGGACAGCTTCCCGGTATTTCCTGATTTATTGTATTGTTTGTGTTTGATAAGGGGGCCCCTAACCCATCCTTTTTACAGTCTGCTTATTGCCAACGAACCCGTTTGAAACCAGTCAAGGGTTCGGACCAGTAAAGGGTTCGGACCAGTCAAGGGTGGACCAGCGGGGGTTTCGGCCCGCGAGGGTTCGGAACCGTCTGATCTGTCAGGGGGACACTTATTTAAAACTACTGGTCGGTGATTTGGGCTAACACATGAAGGATTCTGGAAATTATTCCCGGGAATATGTGTTTTGTTTGATAAAAAAAGTTAACTTGCGTTTTGAAAAAAAACCGGTGACAACAAAAGCTGAAAGGTACAATTTCCTTGGGGGATGGAAAGGAGTCAGATTATCTACGTTAAGAGAAAGTGCTTCATTACGGGGACCCTGAGATAAAGAGCCGTACTCAGCGCGGGGACATTTCCCGGGAAGGAAATGGTACAAAAAAAGGGAAACACAGTGCCCCCACTTGGAAGTAACTTGAACCTTGCCTTAATGAAAGTTACAAGCATCAAAATTTGGTATAATAATAATAAAAATAAATTAAAAATAATAATAATAGTTTCTTATTTTTGAAGTACTGTAAAAGGGTTTAACAGTCCAGCTACACAAGGACATACATTTATAGAAACCCCCTTGTTATGCAAAGATTTCGGGAAAAAATTAGGCCAATTTTGTCCGTAGGATGCGACTAACACCCGGACCTTTTTAAATAGGTGAACATGGACAAGTGTTTTCAAAAAAACAGTGCTAATTTTATCACCTCCGGGGATCGAACCATGGCTGGTTTTTTCCCAAACCAAGCTGGGTTTGAGATGAAGGATGTAAAAAACTTTTACAAGGGTTCATCCGCGCATTACAAAATCAAAAAGCTTTTGTGGCAAAATTTCCCCAACGTTATTAAAAATTTCGACTACAGTTTATTTAATTCAATTGTTAAAAATTGTTGTGCAAAAAAAGGTATAAAATCCGAATTGAAATTTTAAGACACTTGTGCAACATCGGAAATTCTTTATTGTAGACGTTTCCCCCTCCAGGGGCTTTTAAATCAGATTCTAGGAAAAATTGAAGACAGTGAACTAATACAAAAAGAGGTAATCGTCCCTCAGCTTGGATTGTGTTCACGGGCATCGTGGTGGAGGAGAATCTGGAGCAAATGAATGTTTGAATGGGACTACGGGAAAAAGAACCACTAGGGGGGGGGGGCAAGTGGGGACGGGATGAGAATAGATGGGGGGGGAAAAATTTTTAAGAAAAGAGAAAAAAGTGTGGGATAGCCCCAAAATGTAATCAAGGAAAGCAAAAAATAACAGTGTAGTCTCAAATCTCGAAAGACTGGGCCCCAACAATTAAATTAGGACAGAAAGATGGCGAAATATCATCGCAAATTATTCAGCATTAAACACGGGCCCCGCTCAACGACAATGGCAGAAAAGGACAATATTGAAAGATATGAATTAATTAGGGTACGGGGAGGAGGAAGGGGGGTCATAGAGAGAGGAGAAGAGATTTACATTTTTTAAGGCGCCTGCAGTGTCTCCCACTTTGAAGTCCAATAGTCATGATATGTCTCAAGTCTGTCAGTTGTTTGTTCCTTAGTTCTTCCGTATGTTTAGGCTGAGTGTGGTCGTGAGTGAAGAGATTGCTGGTGGCGAAATGTCCCACCTCACCCAACACCCCAAGTAATGCTCGATTTGAATACGTTGGGTTTTAAGCATTTGTTTTTGAAGTTAATGTCAAAGAAGGGGCCTAAGTAAGAAAGGGCCCAAAAGATGGCTTTATGAGGGTAATTTTGCCTTAGGTGCGTTCCTTTTGCTATTTAAGCCCGAGAGTGCAGTCTTAGCCCTTGCAGTCTTGGGAGTGTGTTGGTTTGAAGTATTGAATGTATTCAGATATTTGGAGTGGCGTGTCGCGATGGGTTTTGGAAGATAGTGGTCACGAATTGGGGAGGGGAAAAATGTGAGTGGTCATGGGAGTCTGAGGAGACAAGGACATTTTCCCCGGAAACAAAGGGAGGAAAATGTATGGAGTATATAATGCCAAAGCTCTTTGGGTGTGAAAAATGGGGGATGAATTTGCAACAAGAAGGCTGGGGAATGGAAGTTCATTTAAAATTTGAGAAGTGTTTTTGTGAATATAGTGCAGAGAAAACGTAGTTTGGAAAAAAGGAGAAGGGCGGGATACCAAAACTATTATTCTGGGGCTGGGGTTTTTGAGGGGTTGGACATGTAGAGACGGTGGGAAAAAATAGAATGACTTTGAGAGTGAATAAATTTGTAGTGGGGGGAAAGGGAGGGTGGGATCTGCCAGGGAAAGGTTGGGGCAAGGGGTAAGGAGGTTTTGGTGCGAGGGGGTTGGGACTTCCAAAAGCATGGTGGGTGTTAAATAGAAGCAATGGGGACAAATGGTTTTTAGGACTTTACGTGCTGTTGGAGGGTGAGCAAGGTAATATTTATGAAGGGATTCAGGGAAACCGGCAGGGGGGCCTTGAGCCTGGGGATGGGAAGTAAGTGTTGCACTGAAAGGGGGGGTGTTAATGTTGCTTTTATAACTGTGTGTAAAACACCTTTGGCAAGACGGAGGAGTGAATGTGGTGAAAGTTTTCTTTTTGGGCCACCCTTTCCCTTGGGGGAAGATGGCCGATGTGTTAATAAAATAAAAAAAAAATTTAAAATGTCGTGGGCCCAATAGGTAAACTTTCCCATTTTGGCTTAAATAGAAAGATCCTCTTGCCCATAAGGGAAGCGAAATTTTGTGTATGTAATAATTTCGCAAAAAAACATTATGGCTAATGAAAAAAAAACTTTTATTTCATTTTCTATTATTTTAAATTTTTGTAGCTTACGTAAAATATTTATTTTGGGTTAGGCTAAAAATTTCCCAAAATGTTGTCCAGAGGGTGAGGGGGGAAGGGGTTTTTGAGGGGGTTCGGAAAAGTGGAGAGAATGGAGCGAAACAGAATAACTTCAAAAGTATCGTCTGTAGTGGAAGGAAGGCTGGGGGGGGTGGCCCCGGGAAAAGGGTTTGGGGGGAGGGGGTAAAAGGGGTTTTTTGTGCGAGGGGCTTGGACTTCAGCGGATGCGGAGCGTGTTGTAGGAGTGAATGAAGACAATGGGTTTTAATACTTGACGTGTGTTTGGGGGTGAGCAAAGTAAATTTATGAAGGGGTTCAGGGAAACCCGGGGGCCGGCTTGAGTCCCCAGATGGGAAGTGTGTGCATTGAAGGAGGGGTGTTAATGTTGCGTTTAAAAACTGTGTGTAAAAAACCCTTTTGGCAAGACAGTGAGGAGTGAATGTGGGGAAAGTTTTTCTTTTTCGGGCCCCCTGCCTGGTGGGGAAAGGCCCGTTGTAAAAAAAAAAAAAAAAATTGGCTAAAAATTAATTGCGCTTGTTAAAAAAAAATTAGGGTTTTTTTAAGAAACAAAATTTTAATTTTTTCTTAACATAAGGGAAAAAAAAACGTCTCGAAAAGCATAAAAGAAAAATTTTAAAAAAGGGCTTAATTTTAATGGTTCTTTCTAATTGACCAGTTTTACCTAATAAATAAAATTTTTAAAATCCTTCACCCCCCGGATTCCTCAAACATGTCCAGAAATGTCTTTCTCACTCCTGCGCTCTTCCTCCTGATCTCCCCCTGTTTTGTTGGTTGGGACCATCCCTTCCCTTTTGATTCCACCCGTTTGTTGTATTGGTACCCTCCCTTCTTTGATTCCCCCGTTTTGTTGCATCTGGTACCATCCCCCCTTCTGACTTCCCCCCTGTTTTGTTGTTCTGGTACCATCCCTTCCTTCTGACTCTCCCCTGTTTTGTTGTATTGGTCCCTCCTTCCCTTTTGACTCTCCACCCGTTGTGTTGTTTGGTACCTCCCCTTTCCCTTTTGACTCTCCACCTGTTGGTTGTATTGGTACCATCCCCCTTTCCTTTTGACTTCCACCCGTTGTGTTGCATTGGTACCATCCCCTTCCCCCGACTCTCCCCTGTTGTGTTTATTGGTACCCTCCCCTTTCCCTTTGCTCTCCCCCTGTTGTGTTGTATTGGTACCACCCTTCCCTTTGACTCTACACCTGTTGTGTTGTATTGGTACCATCCCCTTTCCTTTGCTCCCACCTGTGTGTTGTATCTGGTACCTCCCTTCCTTTGACTCTCCACTGTTGTGCTTGTCGGTTCCTCCCTTCCCTTTTGACTTCCACCTGTTTTTGTTGTGTCTGGTAAAATCCCCTTCCTTTGACTCTCCACCCGTTGTGTTGTGTCTGGTCCATCCCTTTTCCTTTGACTCTCCCTGTTGTGTTGCATTGGTTCCATCCCTTCCTTTGATCTTACCCGTTGTGTTGTATCTGGTACCATCCCCTTTCCTTCTGACTCTCTACCCGTTGTGTTGTGTTGGTACCATCCCTTCCTTCTGACCTCCACCGTTGTGTTGCATCTGGTTCCCTCCCTTCTGACTCTTACCTGTGTGTTGTATCTGGTACCATCCTTTCCCTTTTGCTCTCTACCTGTTTTGGGTTTTGTTGGTACCCTCCCTTTTTTTGACTCTCTACCCGTTGTGTTGTGTCTGGACATCCCTTCCTTTGCTCTTACCGTTGTGTTGTGTTGGTCCATCCCTTTCCCTTTTGACCTCCCCCTGTTGTGTGCATTGGTTCCATCCTTCCTTCTGTTCCACCTGTTGTGTTTTATCTGGTCCCTCCCTTTCTTCGACTCTCCCCCTGTTGTGTTGTATCTGGTACCTCCTTTCCCTTTTGATTCCACCTGTTGTGTTATATCTGGTACCATCCCTTCCCTTTTGACTCTCCCCGTTTTGTTGTATTGGTCCATCCCTTCCTTCTGACTCTCCACCGTTGTGTTGTATTGGTACCATCCTTCCTTCTGCCTCCACCTGTTTTGGTTGTATCTGGTACATCCCTTTCTTCGGGCTCTCCACCCCTTGTGTTGTATCTGGTACCTACCCTTTCCTTTTGGGTCTCCAGTTGTGTTGTATTGGTACCATCCCCTTTTTTGACTCTCCCCCTGTTGTGTTTATCTGGTACCATACCTTCCTTCTGACTCTCCATCTGTTGTGTTGTATTGGTACCCTCCCTTCCCTTTTGACTCTCCACCTGTTTTGTTGTATCTGGTTTCCCTCCCTTCCTTCTGACTCTCTCTTTTGTGTTTTATCTGGTACCATCCCTTCCCTTTTGACTCTCCACTTGTTGGTTGCATTTTTCCCTCCCTTTCCCTTTTGATCTCCATTTTTGTGTTTTTTGGGGCCTTCCCTTCTTCGATCTCCCCCTGTTGTGTTGTACCCGTCCATCTTTTCTTTGATCTCCCCCTGTTGTGTTGTATCTGGTCCCCCCTTCCCTTTTGACTCTCATGTTGTGTTGTTCTGGTCCCTCCCTTTCTTCTGCCCCCCACCTGTTTGTTGATTTGGTTGACCCTTTCCCTGACTCTCACCTGTTGTGTTTTTTCTGGTCCATCCCTTCCTTCTGACTCTCCCCCGTTGTGTTGCATTGGGACCATTCCCTTTTTCTGATCTCCACCCGTTGTGTTTTTTATACCATCCTAACTCACACCTACTTCCCTTCTGATCACGTTCTGTCTATTATTCTGATTTTTTTTATCCCCAGTTTTAATGGCCCCTTTTTTTTGCCCTTGCCTAATAAGTGTGTGTCTGGTGATGTATACTCCCTATATATTGTAACAAGGGTCGATTCACGCTCCGGCCCAGCCACTATGTGGTCCCTCTCTTAAAGCTATGTATGGGTGCCGCCCAACCCCTTCGCTCTGTAGATTGTTTCCCCTTCCTGACGACTTAAAGTAAGAAATCCCTAACTTTTCCTTTTTTCAATGAGTTTTCAATTTTCCCGCTGTGCTTTTTTTATTTTCGATTTCTGAAACCTTTGCTTCTGTGAGTGTGAGGTATTATTTCCCAAACTGTACTCTCCTAGGTTGGTTGAAAGGGGAGGTCACCTCCTGGGGCCCCGCCTTTCATGGTTGCTAGTAGTTCACTTTCCTGCCCCATGAGCTTATCATACCTCTTTTTAAAAACTATGTATTGACCCTTTGCCCCATTCATCACACCCCAGACTTTTCCCTTCTTGAAATTCTGTTGCCCTAAGAAATACTTCCTAACATCCCTTCCAACTGGGGACCCTTATTGCGGGGTCCCATCTCGGAACATACTGCCCTGTCCACCTTGTCAATTCTTCTCAGAAATTTTATATGTCGTTGTAAACATTCCCCTTCCCTCTACTCCCCTTTTTTGTCAGGGCGATTTTCCCCTTTTTTCCTCCTCGTTTTTAAAAAACCCAAAAAAAATTTAAATTTAAAAAAAAAGACCTTTACACAGGGGGTAAATTTTGACGAGGATCCCCGGGGAAAGGAAACCCTTAAAAACAAAGGGGGTAAATATGGGGGGGCTCCCAAACGGAAGGGAAACCAGCACTTTTGGGAAGTGAAGCAGTTTTTAAAAACAAATTTTATTAAAGTTTATTTACAAATGTGTGTATAAGGCAGTTATAGTTGTGGGTGTTTTGTGTTTTGTATGGTTTTCTGTTTTTATAAGGACCCGGTCTTTTATGTTACTGTATGAAAGGTGTTCTTTGTTATTTTATTGTCCTGATTCCCCTGTTTTTTTAAGTACTACTCTTCGTGGTTTTTGGCAGTATTTGGGCTTTTGTTATTGTACTGTCATTTTCTTTGTTATTAAACGTACTGGTCTTTGTTTTTGTTTCCCAACCCCTTTTTTGTGTTATTTTACTGTACGGGTGTTCTAGTATTAACTGTTGGCTTCTTTTTATTGCTCTGACGATTTCTTTGTTTTGTATGTACTGGTTTTGTATGTTATTGTACTTAGTTTGTTGTTAATTACGACTATTTTAAATTGTACTGTACCGTCTTCTTTGTTTTGTATTGTACTTTTCGGGTTTGTTTTACGTATTTGGTTTCGTGTTATTGTACGAGGGTTTCTGTGTTTTTTGTACTTCTGGTCTTCTGTTTTACGTACTGTAGGGGTTCTGTTTACTGTACTGATGGTTTTCTGTGTTATTGTACTGTAGATTTTCTGTGTTATTGTATTACTGGTCTTCTGTGTTTTTGTACTTTTCGGGTTCGTGTTATTGTACTGTACTGGTCTTCTGTGTTACTGTACTGTACTGGTCTTCTGTGTTATTGTTCTGTACTGGTCTTCTGTGTTATTGTACTGTACTGGTCTTCTGTGTTATTGTACTGTACTGGTCTTCTGTGTTATTGTACTGTACTGGTCTTCTGTGTTATTTTACCGTACTGGTCTTCTGTGTTATTGTACTGTACTGGTTTCTGTGTTATTGTACTGTATGGTCTTCTGTGTTATTGTACTGTACTGGTCTTCTGTGTTTTGTACTGTACTGGTCTTCTGTTTTATTGTACTGTAACTGGTCTTCTGTGTTACTGTACTGTAGGGTCTTCTGTGTTATAGTTTTATTTTTTAGTAATTATCACACTGGCCGATTCCCACCAAGGCGGGTGGCCCGAAAAAGAAAAAACTTTCACCATCTTCACTCCATCACTGTCTTCCCAGAGGGTGCTTTACACTACAGTTTTTAAACTGCTACATTAACACCTCTCCTTCAGAGGCAGGCACTTTACTTCCATCTCCAGGACTCGAGTCCGGCCTGCCGATTTCCCTGAATTCCTTCATAAATGTTACTTTGCTCACGCTCCAACGCACCTCAGGTATTAAAAACCATTTGTCTCCATTCACTCCTATCAAACACGCTCACGCATGCCCGCTTGAAGTCCAAGCCCCTTGCACACAAAACCTCCTTTACCCCTTCCTCCAACTTTTCCTAGGCCAACCCCTACCCCGCCTTCTTCCAGTATTGATACACTCTTGAAGTCATTCTGTTTCGCTCCATTCTCTCTAATGTCCGAACCACCTCAAAAAACCCCTTCCTCAGTCCTCTGGAAAAACATTTTTGGCAATCTCGCACCTCCTCCTAACTTCCAAACTACGAATTCTCTGCATTATATTCACACCAAACATTGCCCTCGACATGAAATCTCCACTGCCTCCAGCCTTCTCCTCGCTGCAAACATTCATCGCCCATGCTTCACACCCATATAAGAGCGTTGCTTAAACAATACTTTCATACATTCCCCTCTTGCCTCCAAGGACAAAGTTCTTTGTCTCCACAGGCTCCTAAGTGCACTGCTCACCCTTTTCCCCTCATAAATTCTATGAATCACCTCATCTTTCCATAGACCCATCCGCTGACACGTCCACTCCAAAATATCTGAATACATTCACCTCCTCCATACTCTCTCTCTCCAATCTGATATCCAATCTTTCATCACCTAATCTTTTTGTTATCCTCATAAACTTACTCTTTCCTGTATTCACTTTTAATTTTTTCTTTTACATACCCTACCAAATTCATCCACCAACCTCTGCAACTTCTCTTCAGAATCTCCCAAGAGCACAGTGTCATCAGCAAAGAGCAACTGTGACAACTCCCACTTTGTGTGATTCTTTATCTTTTAACTCCATGCCTCTTGCCAAGTCCCTCGCATTTACTTCTCTTTCAACCCCATCTGTATATTAAACAACCACGGTGACATCACACATCCTTGTCTAAGGCCTACTTTTACTGGGAAATAATCTCCCTCTTTCCTACATACTCTAACTTGAGCCTCACTATCCTCGTAAAAACTCTTCACTGCTTTCCGTAACCTACCTCCTATACTACACCTGCAACATCTGCTACATTGCATCCCTATCCACCCTGTCATACGCCTTTTCCAAATCCATAAATGCCACAAAAACCTCTTTAGCCTTATCTAATACTGTTCACTTACATGTTTCACTATAAACACCTGGTCCCACACACCCCCTACCTTTCCTAAGCCTCCTTGTTCATCTGCTATCCTATTCTCGTCTTACTCTTAATTCTTTCAATAATAACTCTACTATACACTTTACCAGGTATACTCAACAGACTTATCCCCCTATAATTTTTGCACTCTCTTTGTCCCCTTTGCCTTTATACAAAGGAACTATGCATGCTCTCTGCCAATCCCTAGGTACCTTACCCTCTTCCATACATTTATTAAATAATAGTACCAACCACACCAAAACTATATCCCCACCTGCTCTTAATATTTCTGTCTTTATCCATCAATTCCAGCTGCCTTACCCCCTTTCATTTTACCTACTGCCTCACGAACTTCCCCCACACTCACAACTGGCTCTTTCTCACTCCTACAAGATGTTATTCCTCCTTGCCCTATACATGAAATCACAGATTCCCTATCTTCATCAACATTTAAAAATTCCTCAAAAAATTCCATCTTCCCAATACTCTAACTCTCCATTTAATAACTCTCCTCTCCTATTTTTAACTGACAAATCCATTGTTCTCTAGGTTTTTTTAACTTGTTAATCACTCCAAAAACTTTTTCTTATTTTCAACAAAATTTTTGTTAAAATCTCACCCACTCTCTCATTTGCTCTCTTTTTACATTGCTTCACCACTCTTAACCTCTCTCTTTTTCTCCATATATTCTTACCTCCTTCCATCACTTCTACTTTGTAAAAGCTTTTCATATGCTAAAATTTTTCTTCCTTTCTACTCTCTTTACATCATCATTCCACCAATCGCTCCTCTTTTCCCTCCCGCACCCCCCTTTCCTGTACCACAAACTTCTGCTGAACACTCTAACACTACATTTTTAAACCTACCCCATACCTCTTCAACCCCATTGCCTATGCTCTCATTAGCCCATCTATTCTCTAAAAGCTGTTTATATCTTACCCCAACTGCCTCCTCTTTTAGTTTATAAACCTTCACCTCTCTCTTCCCTGATGTTTTATTTCCTTTTATCCTATCTACCTTTTACTCTCAGTGTAGCTACAACTAAAAAGTGATCTGATATATCTGTGGCCCATGTCATCCTGAAGTCTACTCAACAGTCTTTTTATCTACCAATACATAATCCAACAAACAACTGTCATTTTGTCCTTTCATCATATTTTTGTTTTACTTATTTATCCTCTTTTTCTAAAAAAAATGTATTACCTATAACTAAACCCTTTCTATACAAAGTTCAATCAAAGGGCTCCCATTATCATTTACACCTGGCACCCAAACTTACCTACCACACCCTCTCTAAAAGTTTCTCCTACTTTGGAAATAAATGGGATTTAAAAAAACCGACACAATGGGAATATAAACACAAATGCAGTTAAAAGTGTCCTTTATTGCTACGTTTCCCACAAGTGGGGGTTTTTCAATCACAAACAAACTACCCGGGGGGGGAAGGAAACGCAGTATTTATAGTCCGGTAGGCGGGGAAAAATCTCAAATGATTTTTTCCGATTGGGTTTTAATCTAAAAAATTTGGGGGTTTTCCTGGAAGGAGAGGACAAGTTTGTGAAACCTTTACAGTGTTCTTATGTGGGATGGATGAAGAAGTTTTTTGGGAAGGTTCACTATGTTATAAACCCTTTTTGGGTTTAAAGTTTCGGGTATAAAATAATATGTTCCAGGATTCTTCGGTATTGAGTTTGTTTCTGTGGGGATGATTTGGTTTCTGTGTTTTTA
>NC_069494.1:18846538-18875431 GCF_026875155.1 Cherax quadricarinatus
GCCTCTAAAAATTTACCGTTTATTTCTTCATAAAGTTACATTAATTAGTCAAGCGAGATCTTTAGATTCCTGAGACTGAAAATGATCAATAATTACATTTGTGATTCACATAATCTTGTTGGCAGGATTGTCATTAACAAAATATGAGTAACATACAAAACCACTGTAATATTAAAATATTAAAAAGCATAATATTGCTTTTGTATTAGAAGCGCAGATTTAATGCATTATGCAGTACAAAGGTCACTTGAGTTACAATGTTTAACAGTTCCAGAAGAAGCATCTTACCTCAAAACTATCGTAACTCTAGCCCCAGAACACATGTCTTACGATACTTCGCTCCAAGACACCACACACACACACACTACCTGCCCTCGGATACTTGCTTATTTGAACACAGGAATTTTTTAAGAGGTGAACAAACACTCTTCAGCTTGAAATCTGGAGAGGCATTGTCATGTAACAGTAGTGGCAGAGGAGGCAGGCAGTCAGCCACACAGGCAGTCAGCCACACAGACAGTCAGCCACACAGACAGTCAGCCACACAGACAGTCAGCCACACAGACAGTCAGCCACACAGACAGTCAGCCACACAGGCAGTCAGCCACACAGGCAGTCATCCACACAGACAGTCAGCCACACAGGCAGTCATCCACACAGGCAGTCAGCCACACAGGCAGTCATCCACACAGACAGTCAGCCACACAGGCAGTCAGCCACACAGGCAGTCATCCACACAGGCAGTCAGCCACACAGGCAGTCATCCACACAGGCAGTCAGCCACACAGGCAGTCAGCCACACAGGCAGTCAGCCACACAGGCAGTCAGCCACACAGGCAGTCATCCACACAGACAGTCAGCCACACAGGCAGTCATCCACACAGGCAGTCAGCCACACAGACAGTCAGCCACACAGGCAGTCATCCACACAGACAGTCAGCCACACAGGCAGTCATCCACACAGACAGTCAGCCACACAGACAGTCAGCCACACAGACAGTCAGTCACACAGACAGGCAGCCACACAGGCAGTCAGCCACACAGACAGTCAGCCACACAGGCAGTCATCCACACAGGCAGTCAGCCACACAGACAGTCAGCCACACAGACAGTCAGTCAGCCACACAGACAGTCAGCTACACAGACAGTCAGCCACACAGACAGTCAGCCACACAGACAGTCAGTCAGCCACACAGACAGTCAGCCACACAGGCTGTCAGCCACACAGGCAGGCAGCCACACAGACAGTCAGCCACACAGGCAGTCAGCCACACAGACAGTCAGCCACACAGGCAGTCATCCACAGAGGCAGTCAGCCACACAGACAGTCAGCCACACAGACAGTCAGTCAGCCACACAGACAGTCAGCTACACAGACAGTCAGCCACACAGACAGTCAGCCACACAGACAGTCAGTCAGCCACACAGGCAGTCAGCCACACAGACAGTCAGCCACACAGGCTGTCAGCCACACAGGCAGGCAGCCACACAGACAGTCAGCCACACAGGCACTCAGCCACACAGGCAGTCAGCCACACAGACAGTCAGCCACACAGACAGTCAGCCACACAGAAAGTCAGCCACACAGACAGTCAGTCAGCCACACAGACAGTCAGCTACACAGACATTCAGCCACACAGACAGTCAGCTACACAGGCAGTCAGCCACACAGACAGTCAGCCACACAGACAGTCAGCCACACAGACAGTCAGTCAGCCACACAGACAGACAGCTACACAGACAGTCAGCCACACAGACATTCAGCTACACAGGCAGTCAGTCACACAGACAGTCAGCCATACAGACAGTCAGCCACACAGACAGTCAGCTACACAGGCAGTCAGCCACACAGTCAGCCACACAGACAGTCAGCCACACAGACAGTCAGCTACACAGGCAGTCAGCCACACAGACAGTCAGCCACACAGACAGTCAGCCACACAGACAGTCAGCCACACAGAGAGTCAGCCACACAGGCAGTCAGCCACACAGACAGTCAGCCACACAGACAGTCAGCTACTCAGACAGTCAGCCACACAGACAGTCAGCTACACAGACTGTCAGCCACACAGACAGTCAGCCACACAGACAGTCAGCTACACAGACAGTCAGCTACACAGACAGTCAGCCACACAGACAATCAGCCACACAGACAGTCACTACACAGACAGTCAGCCACACAGACAATCAGCCACACAGACAGTCAGCTACACAGACAGTCAGCCACACAGACAGTCAGCCCCACAGACAGTCAGCTACACAGACTGTCAGCCACACAGACAGTCAGCTACACAGACTGTCAGCCACAAAGACAGTCAGCCACACAGACACTCAGCTACACAGACTGTCAGCCACACAGACAGTCAGCCACACAGACAGTCAGCTACACAGACTGTCAGGCACACAGACAGTCAGCCACACAGACAGTCAGCTACACAGACTGTCAGCCACACAGACAGTCAGCCACACAGACAGTCAGCCACACAGACAGTCAGCCACACAGACAGTCAGCCATATAGACAGTCAGCCACACAGACAGCCAGCCACACAGACAGTCAGCCACACAGACAGTCAGCCACACAGACAGTCAGCCACACAGACAGTCAGCCACACAGACAGTCAGCCACACAGACAGTCAGAGCCACACAGACAGTCAGCCACACAGACAGTCAGCCACACAGACAGTCAGCCACACAGACAGTCAGCCACAGAGACAGTCAGCCACACAGACAGTCAGCCACACAGACAGTCAGCTACACAGACAGTCAGGCACAGACTGATAAAGAATTGAACAGTAAATATTTACCATTTTGTCATCCCAGTCTCTCACCGCCCACTTCTGGTACATTTACAGTCTACCACCGCCCACTTCTGGTACATTTACAGTCTACCACCGCCCACTTCTGGTACATTTACAGTCTCCCACCGCCCACTTCTGGTACATTTACAGTCTACCACCGCCCACTTCTGGTACATTTACAGTCTACCACCGCCCACTTCTGGTACATTTACAGTCTACCACCCACCGCCCACTTCTGGTACATTTACAGTCTACCACCGCCCACTTCTGGTACATTTACAGTCTACCACCGCCCACTTCTGGTACATTTACAGTCTACCACCCACCGCCCACTTCTGGTACATTTACAGTCATCCACCCACCGCCCACTTCTGGTACATTTACAGTCTACCACCGCCCACTTCTGGTACATTTACAGTCTACCACCGCCCACTTCTGGTACATTTTACAGTCTACCACCGCCCACATTCTGGTACATTTACAGTCTAAACCCCCGCCCACTTCTGGTACATTTACAGTCTCCCACCGCCCACTTCTGGTACATTTACAGTCTACCACCGCCCACTTCTGGTACATTTACAGTCTACCACCGCCCACTTCTGGTACATTTACAGTCTACCACCCACCGCCCACTTCTGGTACATTTACAGTCTACCACCCGCCCACTTCGGACATTACAGTCTACCACCGCCCACTTCTGGTACATTTACAGTCTACCCCCCACCGCCCACTTCGGTACATTTACGTCATCCACCCACCGGGCCCCCTTTTGGTACATTTACAGTCTCCCACCGCCCCTCGGTACATTTACAGTTTTCCCACCGCCCACTTCTGGTACATTTTCAGTCTAACCCCCCCACCGCCCACTTCTGGTACATTTACAGTCTCCCACCGCCCACTTCTGGTACATTTACAGTCTCCCACCCCCCACTTTTGGTACATTTACAGTCTACCACCCACCGCCCACTTCTGGTGCATTTACAGTCTCCCACCCACAGCCCACTTCTGGTACATTTGCAGTCTCCCACCCACCGCCCAATTCTGGTACATTTACAGTCTCCCACCGCCCACTTTTTGTTAAAATTTACTCTCCCACCGCCCACTTCTGGTACATTTACAGTTTCCCACCGCCCACTTCTGGTGCATTTACAGTCTCCCACGCACCGCCCACTTCTGGTACGTATACAGTCTCCCACCCACCGCCCACTTCTGGTACATTTACAGTCTCCCACCGCCCACTTCTGGTACATTTACAGTCTCCCACCGCCCACTTCTGGTACATTTACAGTCTCCCACCCACCGCCCACTTCTGGTGCATTTACAGTCTCCCACCGCCCACTTCTGGTACATTTACAGTCTCCCACCGCCCACTTCTGGTACATTTACAGTCTACCACCCACCGCCCAATTCTGGTACATTTACAGTCTCCCACCGCCCACTTCTGGTACATTTACAGTCTACCACCCACCGTCCACTTCTGGTACATTTACAGTCTCCCACCGCCCATTTCTGGTACATTTACAGTCTACCGCCCACCGCCCACTTCTGGTACATTTACAGTCTCCCAACGCCCAGTTCTGGTACATTTTCAGTCTACCACCCACCGCCCACTTCTGGTACATTTACAGTCCTCCCCCCGCCCCCTTCTGGTACATTTAAGTCTCCCACCCACCGCCCACTTCTGGTACATTTACAGTCTCCCACCGCCCACTTCTGGTACATTTAAAGTCTCCCACCCACCGCCCACTTCTGGTACATTTACAGTCTACCACCCACCGCTCACTTCTGGTACATTTACAGTCCCCCACCGCCCACTTCTGGTACATTTATAGTCTCCCACCGCCCACTTCTGGTACATTTACAGTCTCCCACCGCCCATTTCTGGTACATTTACAGTCTCCCACCGCCCACTTCTGGTACATTTACAGTCTCCCACCACCCACTTCTGGTACATTTACAGTCTCCCACCCACCGTCCACTTGTGGTACATTTAGTCTCCCACCGCCCACTTCTGGTACATTTACAGTCTACCACCCACCGCCCACTTCTGGTACATTTTCAGTCTACCACCCACCGCCCACTTCTGGTACATTTACAGTCTCCCACCGCCCACTTCTGGTACATTTACAGTCTCTCACCGCCCACTTATGGTACATTTACAGTCTCCCACCGCCCACTTGTGGTACATTTTTTAGTCTCCCAAACCCCCCACTTCTGGTACATTTACAGCCCCCCACCGCCCACTTCTGGTACATTTAAATCTCCCACCCACCCCCACTTCTGGTACATTACAGTCTAAACCCCCCACCGCTCACTTCTGGAAAATTTAAAAGTCCCCCACCGCCCACTTTTGGTACATTATAGTCTCCCACCGCCCACTTCTGGTACATTTACAGTCTCCACCCCCCGCCCATTTCTGGTACATTTACAGTCTCCCCACCGCCCACTTCTGGTACATTTAAAAGTCTCCCCACCACCCACTTGGTACAATTTTCAGTCTCCCACCCACCGTCACTTGGGTACATTTTTTGTCCCCCCACCGCCCACTTCTGGTACATTTACAGTCTACCACCCACCGCCCACTTCTGGTACATTTTCAGTCTACCACCCACCGCCCACTTCTGGTACATTTACAGTCTCCCACCGCCCACTTCTGGTACATTTACAGTCTCTCACCGCCCACTTATGGTACATTTACAGTCTCCCACCGCCCACTTGTGGTACATTTATAGTCTCCCACCGCCCACTTCTGGTACATTTACAGTCTCCCACCGCCCACTTCTGGTACATTTACAGACTCCCACCCACCGTCCACTTATGGTACATTTACAGTCTCCCACCGCCCACTTGTGGTACATTTATAGTCTCCCACCGCCCACTTCTGGTACATTTACAGTCTAAAACCCACCGCCCACTTCTGGTACATTTACAGACTCCCACCCACCGTCCACTTATGGTACATTTACAGTCTCCCACCGCCCACTTCTGGTACATTTACAGTCTACCACCCACCGCCCTCTTCTGGTACATTTACAGTCTACCACCCACCGCCCACTTCTGGTACATTTACAGTCTCCCACCGCCCACTTCTGGTACATTTACAGTCTCCCACCGCCCACTTCTGGTACATTTTCAGTCTTCCACCCACCGCCCACTTCTGGTACATTTACAGTCTCCCACCGCCAACTTCTAGTACATTTACAGTCTCCCACCGCCCACTTCTGGTACATTTACAGTCTACCACCCACCGCCCACTTCTGGTACATTTACAGTCTCCCACCGCCCACTTCTGGTACATTTACAGTCTCCCACCCACCGCTCACTTATGGTACATTTACAGTCTCCCACCGCCCACTTTTTTCACATTTATAGTCTCCCACCGCCCACTTCTGGTACATTTACAGTCTCGAACCGCCCACTTCTAGTACATTTACAGTCTTCCCAAACCCCCCACTTCTGGTAAAATTTACAGTCTCCCACCCACCGCCCACCCTTTTTGGGACATTTACAGTCTCCCACCGCCCACTTCTGGTACATTTACAGTCTCCCACCGCCCACTTCTAGTACATTTACAGTCTCCCACCGCCCACTTCTAGTACATTTACAGTCTCCCACCCACCGCCCACTTTTGGCACATTTACAGTCCCCCCACCGCCCACTTCTTGTACATTTACAGTCTCCCCAAAACCGCCCATTTCTGGTACATTTACAGTTTCCCACCGCCCACTTCTGGTGCATTTGCAGTCTCCCACCCACCGCCCACTTCTGGTACATTTACAGTCTCCCACCCACCCCCCCTTTGGTACATTTACAGTCTCCCACCGCCCACTTTTTATACATTTAAAAGTCTCCCACCGCCCACTTCTGGTACATTTACAGTCTCCCACCCACCGCCCACTTCTGGTACATTTACAGTTTCCCACCGCCCACTTATTGTACATTTACAGTCTCCCACCGCCCACTTCTGGTACATTTACAGTTTCCCACCGCCCACTTCTGGTGCATTTACAGTCTCCCACGCACCGCCCACTTCTGGTACATTTACAGTCTAACACCCACCGCCCACTTCTGGTACATTTACAGTCTCCCACCGCCCACTTCTGGTGCATTTACAGTCTCCCACCGCCCACTTCTGGTACATTTACAGTCTAACACCCACCGCCCACTTCTGGTAACATTTACAAGTCTCCCCCGCCCATTCTGGTAATTCACAGTCTCCCACCGCCCACTTCTGGTACATATACAGTCTCCCACCCACCGCCCACTTCTGGTACATTTACAGTCTCCCACCGCCCACTTCTGGTACATTTACAGTCTACCACCCACCGCCCACTTCTGGTGCATTTACAGTCTCCCACCCACCGCCCACTTCTGGAACATTTATAGTCTCCCACCGCCCACTTCTGGTACATTTACAGTCTACCACCCACCGCCCACTTCTGTACATTACAGTCCTAACCCACTTCTGGACATTCAGTCTACCCACCGCCCACTTCTGGTACATTTACAGTCTACCACCCACCGCCCACTTCTGGTACATTTACAGTCTCCTAACGCCCACTTCTAGTACATTTACAGTCTCCCACCGCCTACTTCTGGAACATTTACAGTCTCCCACCCTGCTTGCCTTCCTACCCTCTACTCTCCCTCACTCTCACCCACCACCACTCTTTCCTTACACGCACCTCCAACACACCTTCCTCCATCACTCTATTCGAGACCTTTTCATCACCTGTCTTCTCACTGGTCTGAGACCCGTCTACACACTCCCCGACCGTTGTGCACATATTGTATCTTAAATTTCTCATCGCAACTCAAAACTAAATTCCTTTATGAGGGTAAATCGTAACAAAATTATTGTAACTAAAACCCATTGTAACGTAGTAGAGTTGTGACTTGCTTATTCTTTGGTTAGAATAACTGAAGTAGAAAGAAGTATTTAATGCGTCTGTTGTTTCAGTGTTGATGTTCGGCCGGTAACACTGGTGGCCAGGTGGTTAACGCTCTCGCTTCACACGGTGAGGGCCTGGGTTCGATTCCCAGCCAGAGTAGAAACATTGGACGTGTTTCTTTCCACCTGTTGTCTATGTTCCCCATCAGTAAAATGGGTACCTGGGTGTTAGTCGACTGGTGTGGGTCGCATCCTGGGACACTGACCTAAGGAGGCCTGGTCACAGACCGGGCCGCGGGGGCGTTGACCCCCGGAACTCTCTTCAGATAAACTCCAGATATATCCTTCCCTTGAAGACTCTGATTGACGAATATATATTGTGCAGGATAGATAAAACTTGCCATTCTGGCTTAAATAGCAACTCTCTCCTTGCCGAGAAAGGCAAGCGAAAATTTGTGTTTGCAATAAATTCGCAAAAATTATTCTGAACCTAACCAAAAAAATATATATTTCATTATGTTTGTTTGTTATTGAATTATTGTGAACTTATCAAAAATTTATTTAGTTGGATTAATCAAAATTAAATTACGCTTGTTATAATAACGTTAGGTAAGTTTCCAGGGTTCTCTTGATAAACAATAACATAACATAACGTAGAAGGTTGGTAGACAACAACCACCAAGGGAGGTACTACCGTCATGCCTAGTGAGTGTAAAACGGTTACCTGTAATGATGGTAGGATTGCTGGTGTCTTTTTTCTGTCTCATACACATGCAAGATTTCAGGTACGTCTTGCTACTTCTTCTTACACTTAGGTCACACTACACATACATGTACAAGCGAATATATACACACCCCTCTGGATTTTCGTCTATTTTCTTACTAGTTCTTGTTCTTCTTTATTTCCTGTTATCTCAGTGGGGAAGTGGAACAGAATTCTTCCTCCGTAAGCCATGTGTGTTGTAAGAGGCGACTAAAATGCCGGGAGCAAGGGGATAGTAACCCCTTCTGTATAAATTACTAAATTTGAAAGCAGAAACTTTCGTTTTTCTTTTTGGTCCACCCTGCCTTGGTGGTCCACCCAGCCTCGGTGGTCCACCCTGCCTCGGTGGTCCACCCAGCCTCGGTGGTCCACCCTGCCTCGGTGGTCCCACCCTGCCTCGGTGGTCCACCCTGCCTCGTGGTCCACCCTAGCCTCGGTGGTCCACCCTGCCTCGGTGGTCCACCCTGCCTCGGTGGTCCACCCTGCCTCGGTGGTCCACCCTGCCTCGGTGGTCCACCCTGCCTCGGTGGTCCACCCTGCCTCGGTGGTCACCCTGCCTCGGTGGTCCACTCCTGCACTCGGTGGTCCACCCTGCCTCGGTGGTCCACCCTGCCTCGGTGGTCCACCCTCCCTCAGTGGTCCACCCTGCCTCGGTGGTCCACCCTGCCTCTGTGGTCCACCCTGCCTCGGTGGTCCACCCTGCCTCGGTGGTCCACCCTGCCTCGGTGGTCCACCCTGCCTCAGTGGGTCCACCCTGCCTTGTGGTCCCCCAGCCTCGGTGGTCCACCCTGCCTCGGTGGTCCACCCTGCCTTGTCGTCCACCCTGCCTCGGTGGTCCACCCTGCCTCGGTGGTCCACCCAGCCTCGGTGGTCCACCCTGCCTCGGTGGTCCACCCTGCCTCGGTGGTCCACCCTGCCTCGGTGGTCCACCCTGGCCTCGGTGGTCCACCCTGCCTCGGTGGTCCACCCTGCCTCGGGTGGGTCCACCCTGCCTCGGTAGGTCCACCCTGCCTCGGTGGTCCACCCTGCCTCGTGTCCACCCTGCCTCGGTGGTCCACCCTGCCTCGGTGGTCCACCCTGCCTCGGTGTCCACCCTGCCTCGGTGGTCCACCCTGCCTCGGTGGTCCACCCCTGCCGCTCGGTGGTCCACCCTGCCTCGGTGGTCCACCCTGCCTCGGTGGTCCACCCTGCCTCATGTGGTCCACCCTGCCTCGGTGGTCCACCTCTCGGTGCCTCGTGTGGTCCACCCTGCCTCGGTGGTCCACCCTGCCTCAGTGGTCCACCCTGCCTTGGTGGTCCACCCAGCCTCGGTGGTCCACCCTGCCTCGGTGGTCCACCCAGCCTCGGTGGTCCACCCTGCCTCGGTGGTCCACCCTGCCTCGGTGGACCACCCTGCCTCGGTGGTCCACCCTGCCTCGGTGGTCCACCCTGCCTCGGTGGTCCACCCTGCCTCGGTGGTCCACCCTGCCTCGGTGGTCCACCCTGCCTCGGTGGTCCACCCTGCCTCGGTGGTCCACCCTGCCTCGGTGGTCCACCCTGCCTCGGTGGTCCACCCTGCTCGGTGGTCCACCCTGCCTCGGTGGTCCACCCTGCCTCGGTGGTCCACCCTGCCTGGTGGTCCACCCTGCCTTGGTGGTCCACCCTGCCTCGGTGGTCCACCCTGCCTCGGTGGTCCACCCTGCCTCGGTGGCCCCCTGCTCGGTGGGCCACCCCGCCTCGGTGGACACCCTGCCTCGGTGGACCACCCTGCCTCGGTGGTCCCACCCTGCCATCGGTGGACCACCCTGCCTCGGTGGGCCACCCTGCCTCGGTGGTCCACCCTGCCTCGGTGGTCCACCCTGCCACGGTGGTCCACCCTCCCTCGGTGGTCCACCCTGCCTCGTGGTCCACCCTGCCTCGGTGGTCCACCCTGCCTCGGTGGTCCACCCTGCCTCGGTGGTCCACCCTGCCTCGGTGGTCCACCCTGCCTCGGTGGTCCACCCTGCCTCGGTGGTCCCCCACGGCCCGCCTCGGTGATCCACCCTGCCTCGGTGGGCCACCCTGCCTAGGTGGTCCACCCTGACTCGGTGGTCCACCCTGCCTCGGTGGTCCACCCTGCCTCGGTGGTCCACCCTGCCACGGTGGTCCACATTCCCTCGGTGGTCCACCCTGCCTCGGTGGTCCACCCTCCCTCGGTGGTCCACCCTGCCTCGGTGGTCCAACCTGCCTCGGCGGTCCACCCTGCCTCGGTGGTCCACCCTGCCTCGGTGGTCCACTCTGCCTCGGTGGGCCACCCTGCCTCGGTGGTCCACCCTGCCTCGGTGAGCCACCCTGCCTCGGTGAGCCACCCTGCCTCGGTGGTCCACCGTGCCTCGGTGGTCCACCCTGCCTCGGTGGTCCACCCTGCCTCGGTGGTCCACCCTTCCTCGGTGGTCCACCCTTCCTCGGTGGTCCACCCTGCCTCGGTGGTCCACCCTGCCTCGGTGGTCCACCCTGCCTCGGTGGTCCACCCTGCCTCGGTGGTCCACCCTGCCTCGTTGGTCCACCCTGCCTCGGTGGTCAACCCTGCCTCGGTGGTCCACCCTGCCTCGGTGGTCCACCCTGCCTCGGTGGTCCACCCTGCCTCGGTGGTCCACCCTGCCTCGGTGGTCCACCCTGCCTCGGTGGTCCACCCTGCCTCGGTGGTCCACCTGCCTCGGTGGTCCACCCTGCCTCGGTGGTCCACCCTGCCTTGGTGGTCCACCCTGCCTCGGTGGTCCACCCTGCCTCGGTGGTCACACCACTGCCTCGGGGTCCACCCTGCCTCGGTGGTCCACCCTGCCTCGGTGGTCCACCCTGCCTCGGTGGTCCACCCCGCCTCGGTGATCCACCCTGCCTCGGTAGGCCACCCTGCCTCGGTGGTCCACCCTGACTCGGTGGTCCACCCTGCCTCGGTGGTCCACCCTGCCTCGGTGGTCCACCCTGCCCGGTGGTCCACCCTGCCCTCGGTGGTCCACCCTAGCCTCGTGGTCCACCCTGCCTCGGTGGTCCACCCTGCCTCGGTGGTCCACCCTGCCTCGGTAGTCCACCCTGCCTCGGTGGTCCACCCTGCCTCGGTGGTCCACCCTGCCTCGGTGGTCCACCCGCCTCGGGTATTCCTACCCTGCCTCGGTGGCCACCCTGCCTCGGTGGTCCACCCTGACTCGGTGGTCCACCCTGCCTCGGTGGTCCACCCTGCCTCGGTGGTCCACCCTGCCACGGTGGTCCACATTCCCTCGGTGGTCCACCCTGCCTCGGTGGTTCACCCCTCCTCGGTGGTACCACCCCTGCCTCGGTGGTCCAACTGCCTCGGGCGGTCCACCCTGCCTCGGTGGTCCACCCTGCCTCGGTGGTCCACTCTGCCTCGGTGGGCCACCCTGCCTCGGTGGTCCACCCTGCCTCGGTGAGCCACCCTGCCTCGGTGGCCACCCTGCCTCGGTGGTCCCTCCGTGCCTCGGTGGTCCACCCTGCCTCGGTGGTCCACCCTGCCTCGGTGGTCCACCCCTTCCTCGGTGTCCACCCTGCCTCGGTGGTCCACCCTGCCTCGGTGGTCCACCCTGCCTCGGTGGTCCACCCTGCCTCGGTGGTCCACCCTGCCTCGGTGGTCCACCCTGCCTCGGTGGTCCACCCTGCCTCGGTGGTCCACCCTGCCTCGGTGGTCCACCCTGCCCTCGGTGGTCCACCCTGCCTGTCCATCGTGGCCCACCCTGCCTCGTGGTCCACCCTGCCTCGGTGGTCCACCCTTCCTCGGTGGTCCACCCTGCCTCGGTGGGTCCACCCTGCCTCGGTGGTCCACCCTGCCTCGGTGGTCCACCCTGCCTCGGTGGTCCACCCTGCCTCGGTGGTCCACCCTGCCTAGGTGGTCCACATCCCTCGGTGGTCCACCCTGCCTCGGTGGTCCACCTCCTCGTGGTCCACCCTGCCTCGGTGGTCCCACACTGCCTCGGTGGTCCACCCTGCCTCGGTGGTCCCCCCTTCCTCGGTGGTCCACCCTGCCTCGGTGGTCCACCCTGGCTATGGTGAGTCCACCCTGCCTCGGTGGTCCACCCTGCTCGGTGGTCCACCCTGCCTCGGTGGTCCACCCTGCCTCGGTGGTCCACTCTGCCTCGGTGGTCCACCCTGCCTCGTGGTCCACCCTGCCTCGGTGGTCCACCCTGCCTCGGTGGGTCCACCCTGCCTCGGTGGTCCACCCTGCCTCGGGTGGTCCACTCTGCCTCGGTGGTCCACCCTGCCTCGGTGGTCCACCCTGCCTCGGTGGTCCACCCTGCCTCAGTGGTCCACCCTGCCTCGGTGGTCCACCCTGCCTCGGTGGTCCACCCTGCCTCGGTGGTCCACCCTGCCTCTGTGGTCCACCCTGCCTCGGTGGTCCACCCTGCCTCGGTGGTCCACCCTGCCTCGGTGGTCCACCCTGCCTCGGTGGTCCACCCTGCCTCGGTGGTCCACCCTGCCTCGGTGGTCCACCCTGCCTCGGTGGTCCACCCTGCCTCGGTGGTCCACCCTGCCTCGGTGTGTTGAAAGAAAGAAAATGAAAAAAAAAATCTCTTTTTTTAAAAAAATGAGCTATTGCTAATTTCACCAATTTGTACCTATTCGGGCTCGTATCTATTATGTATATAATATGTATATATGTATTATATTATATATATTACTTATATATTATATATACTAATATAGTATTATTATTGTAACCACGAACGAGTGGTATTGATCAATAACAACTGTGACTAGACAAGGACTCTCGAACCCATGATGTTTTGACCTGCCTCATGGTAAACGAAAATCACAAAACGCTCTAACCCACAGGACCACCAAATCCTACAAGAAAAAAGCTCCCAGCCAAGCTAGGTGTGCTACCCTTGGTCCGAGGACACGCGGTGGTGTGGGTGCCTCTGAGCTAATTTCATTCTTCTCCCTATTTGGTGTACTTGAATTTGTAGGATTTGGTGGTCCTGTGGATTAGAGCGTCGTGTGATTTCCGTTCACCATGAGGCGGGCCAAAACATCATGGGTTCGAGTCCTTGGCTAGTCGCAGTATTGTTATTGATCAATACCACTCGTTTGTGCATACAATAACATAAAATGGTCTGCTGTCTGGGGACTGTGTCCGAACTGGTAGTGTATACTTGTGGTGTTAGTGTGGCTCCATCAAGTGCTGTTTATAAGGTAGAGTATACTTGTGATGAGAGTGTACGGTACTGGTCTTGTGTGTTATTGTACTGTACTGGTCTTCTGTGTTATTGTACTGCAAAGGTTTTGTGTGTTATTGTACTGTACCGGTCTTGTGTGTTATTGTACTGTACCGGTCTTGTGTGTTATTGTACTGTACTGGTCATCTGTGTTATTGTACTGTACTGATCTTGTGTGTTATTGTACTGTACTGATCTTGTGTTTTATTGTACTGTACTGGTCTTGTGTGTTATTGTACTGTACTGATCTTGTGTGTTATTGTACTGTACTGATCTTGTGTCTTATTGTACTGTACTGATCTTGTGTTTTATTGTACTGTACTGGTCTTGTGTGTTATTGTACTGTACCAGTCATTTGTGTTATTCTACTGTACAGGTCTTCTGTGTTATTGTACTGTACTGGTCTTCTGTGTTATTGTACTGTACTGGTCTTGTGTGTTATTGTACTGTACTAGTCTGCTGTGTTATTGTACTGCAAAGGTTTTGTGTGTTATTGTACTGTACCGGTCTTGTGTGTTATTGTACTGTACTGGTCTTCTGTGTTATTGTACTGCAAAGGTTTTGTGTGTTATTGTACTGTACCGGTCTTGTGTGTTATTGTACTGTACTGGTCATCTGTGTTATTCTACTGTACTGGTCTTCTGTGTTATTGAACTATACTGGTCTTCTGTGTTATTGTACTGTACTGATCTTGTGTTATATTGTACTGTACTGATCTTGTGTGTTATTGTACTGTACTGGTCTTGTGTGTTATTGTACTGTACTGATCTTGTGTGTTATTGTACTGTACTGATCTTGTGTCTTATTGTACTGTACTGGTCTTGTGAGTTATTGTACTGTACTGATCTTGTGTGTTATTGTACTGTACTGGTACTGTATTGGTGGCTCTGGTGGCCTGGTGGTTAACGCTCTCGCTTCACACGGCGAGGGCCTGGGTTTGATTCCCAGCCAGAGTAGAAACATTGGACGTGTTTCTTTCCACCTGTTGTCTATGTTCCCCATCAGTAAAATGGGTACCTGGGTGTTAGTCGACTGGTGTGGGTCGCATCCTGGGACACTGACCTAAGGAGGCCTGGTCACAGACCGGGCCGCGGGGGCGTTGACCCCCGGAACTCTCTCCAGGTAAACTCCAGGTAAACTGGTCTTGTGTGTTATTGTACTGTACTGATCTTGTGTCTTATTGTACTGTACTGGTCTTGTGAGTTATTGTACTGTACTGATCTTGTGTGTTATTGTACTGTACTGGTCTTGTGTCTTTTGTACTGTACTGGTCTTGTGAGTTGTTGTACTGTACTGATCTTGTGTCTTATTGTACTGTACTGATCTTGTGTTATATTGTACTGTACAGATCTTGTGTGTTATTGTACTGTACTGGTCTTGTGTGTTATTGAACTGTACTGATCTTGTGTGTTATTGTACTGTACTGATCTTGTGTCTTATTGTACTGTACTGATCTTGTGTGTTATTGTACTGTACTGATCTTGTGTGTTATTGTACTGTACTGAATTGTGTGTTATGTACTGTATGATCTTGTGTCTTATTGTACTATACTGGTCTTCTGTGTTATTGTACTGTACTGATCTTGTGTTATATTGTACTGTACTGATCTTGTGTGTTATTGTACTGTACTGGTCTTGTCTGTTATTGTACTGTACTGATCTTGTGTGTTATTGTACTGTACTGGTCTTGTGAGTTATTGTACTGTACTGATCTTGTGTTATATTGTACTGTACTGGTCTTGTGAGTTATTGTACTGTACTGATCTTGTGTCTTATTGTACTGTACTGGTCTTGTGAGTTATTGTACTGTACTGATCTTGTGTCTTATTGTACTGTACTGATCTTGTGTCTTATTGTACTGTACTGATCTTGTGTCTTATTGTACTGTACTGATCTTGTGTGTTATTGTACTGTACTGGTCTTGTGAGTTATTGTACTGTACTGATCTTGTGTGTTATTGTACTGTACTGATCTTGTGTCTTATTGTACTGTACTGATCTTGTGTTATATTGTACTGTACTGATCTTGTGTGTTATTGTACTGTACTGGTCTTGTGTGTTATTGTACTGTACTGGTCTTGTGTGTTATTGTACTGTAC
The DNA here is from genome assembly GCF_026875155.1 of Cherax quadricarinatus. Lineage (NCBI taxonomy): Eukaryota > Metazoa > Arthropoda > Malacostraca > Decapoda > Parastacidae > Cherax > Cherax quadricarinatus. The sequence continues at coordinate 18,862,273 of NC_069494.1, forward strand.
TGATCTTGTGTGTTATTGTACTGTACTGATCTTGTGTGTTATTGTACTGAAACTGGCTTGTGAGTTATTGTACTGTACTGATCTTGTGTGTTATTGTACTGTACTGATCTTGTGTCTTATTGTACTGTACTGGTCTTGTGTGTTATTGTACTGTACTGGTCTTGTGTCTTATTGTACTGTACTGGTCTTGTGAGTTATTGTACTGTACTGATCTTGTGTGTTATTGTACTGTACTGGTCTTGTGAGTTATTGTACTGTACTGGTCTTGTGTCTTATTGTACTGTACTGGTCTTGTGAGTTATTGTACTGTACTGATCTTGTGTGTTATTGTACTGTACTGGTCTTGTGAGTTATTGTACTGTACTGGTCTTGTGTCTTATTGTACTGTACTGGTCTTGTGTCTTATTGTACTGGACTGGTCTTGTGTCTATTGTACTGTACTGGTCTTGTGAGTTATTGTACTGTACTGGTCTTGTGTCTATTGTACTGTACTGGTCTTCTGTGTTATTGTACTGTACTGATCTTCTGTGTTATTGTACTGTACTGGTCTTGTGTGTTATTGTACTGTACTGATCTTGTGTCTTATTGTACTGTACTGGTCTTGTGAGTTATTGTACTGTACTGATCTTGTGTGTTATTGTACTGTACTGGTCTTCTGTGTTATTGTACTGTACTGATCTTGTGTCTATTGTACTGTACTGGTCTTGTGAGTTATTGTACTGTACTGATCTTGTGTGTTATTGTACTGTACTGGTCTTCTGTGTTATTGTACTGTATGATTTTGTGTTATTGTACTGTACTGGTCTTGTGAGTTATTGTACTGTACTGATCTTGTGTGTTATTGTACTGTACTGGTCTTGTGAGTTATTGTACTGTACTGGTCTTGTGTCTTATTGTACTGTACTGGTCTTGTGAGTTTTGTACTGTACGATCTGGGGTGTTTATGTACTGTACTGGTCTTGTGAGTTATTGTACTGTACTGGTCTTGTGTCTTATTGTACTGTACTGGTCTTGTGTCCTATTGTACTGTACTGGTCTTGTGTCTATTGTACTGTACTGGTCTTGTGAGTTATTGTACTGTACTGGTCTTGTGTCTATTGTACTGTACTGGTCTTCTGTGTTATTGTACTGTACTGATCTTCTGTGTTATTGTACTGTACTGGTCTTGTGTGTTATTGTACTGTACTGATCTTGTGTCTTATTGTACTGTACTGGTCTTGTGAGTTATTGTACTGTACTGATCTTGTGTGTTATTGTACTGTACTGGTCTTCTGTGTTATTGTACTGTACTGATCTTGTGTCTATTGTACTGTACTGGTCTTGTGAGTTATTGTACTGTACTGATCTTGGGGTGTTATTGTACTGTATGGTCTTCTGTGTTATTGTACTGTACTGATCTTGTGTCTATTGTACTGTACTGGTCTTGTGAGTTATTGTACTGTACTGATCTTGTGTGTTATTGTACTGTACTGGTCTTGTGAGTTATTGTACTGTACTGGTCTTGTGTCTTATTGTACTGTACTGGTCTTGTGAGTTATTGTACTGTACTGATCTTGTGTGTTATTGTACTGTACTGGTCTTGTGAGTTATTGTACTGTACTGGTCTTGTGTCTTATTGTACTGTACTGGTCTTGTGTCTTATTGTACTGTACTGGTCTTGTGTCTATTGTACTGTACTGGTCTTGTGAGTTATTGTACTGTACTGGTCTTGTGTCTATTGTACTGTACTGGTCTTCTGTTTATTGTACTGTACTGATCTCTGTGTATTGTACTGTACTGGTCTTGGTGTTATTGTACTGTACGTTCTTGTGTCTTATTGTACTGTACTGGTCTTGTGAGTTATTGTACTGTACTGATCTTGTGTGTTATTGTACTGTACTGGTCTTCTGTGTTATTGTACTGTACTGATCTTGTGTCTATTGTACTGTACTGGTTTGTGAGTTATTGTCTTTTACTGATCTTGTGTGTTATTGTACTGTACTGGCCCTTTGTGTTATTGTACTGTACTGATCTTGTGTCTATTGTACTGTACTGGTCTTGTGAGTTATTGTACTGTACTGATCTTGTGTGTTATTGTACTGTACTGGTCTTGTGAGTTATTGTACTGTACTGGTCTTTGTCTTTTTTGTACTGTACTGGTCTTTTGTCTTATTTTTACTGTAACTGGTCTTGTGTCTATTGTACTGTACTGGTCTTGTGTGTTATTGTACTGTACTGATCTTGTGTCTTATTGTACTGTACTGGTCTTGAGAGTTATTGTACTGTACTGATCTTGTGTGTTATTGTACTGTACTGGTCTTCTGTGTTATTGTACTGTACTGATCTTGTGTCTATTGTACTGTACTGGTCTTGTGAGTTATTGTACTGTACTGATCTTGTGTGTTATTGTACTGTACTGGTCTTCTGTGTTATTGTACTGTACTGGTCTTGTGTCTATTGTACTGTACTGGTCTTGTGAGTTATTGTACTGTACTGGTCTTGTGAGTTATTGTACTGTACTGATCTTGTGTCTATTGTACTGTACTGGTCTTCTGTGTTATTGTACTGTACTGGTCTTGTGAGTTATTGTACTGTACTGGTCTTGTGAGTTATTGTACTGTACTGATCTTGTGTCTATTGTACTGTACTGGTCTTTTTGAGTTTATTGTACTGTACTGGTCTTGTGAGTTATTGTACTGTACTGATCTTGTGTCTTATTGTACTGTACTGGTCTTCTGTGTTATTGTACTGTACTGGTCTTGTGAGTTATTGTACTGTACTGATCTTGTGTGTTATTGTACTGTACTGGTCTTGTGTCTATTGTACTGTACTGGTCTTGTGAGTTATTGTACTGTACTGATCTTGTGTGTTATTGTACTGTACTGATCTTGTGTTTTATTGTACTGTACTGATCTTGTGTGTTATTGTACTGTACTGATCTTGTGTGTTATTGTACTGTACTGATCTTGTGTCTTATTGTACTGTACTGATCTTGTGAGTTATTGTACTGTACTGATCTTGTGTGTTATTGTACTGTACTGATCTTGTGTGTTATTGTACTGTACTGGTCTTGTGTATTATTGTACTGTACTGGTCTTGTGTCTATTGTACTGTACTGATCTTGTGTGTTATTGTACTGTACTGGTCTTGTTTGTTATTGTACTGTACTGATCTTGTGTGTTATTGTACTGTACTGATCTTGTGTCTTATTGTACTGTACTGGTCTTGGGGTTTAATTGTACTGTACTGGTCTTGTGTGTTATTGTACTGTACTGATCTTGTGTCTTATTGTTCTGTACTGATCTTGTGTCTTATTGTACTGTACTGGTCTTGTGTGTTATTGTACTGTACTGATCTGTGTCTTTTGTACTGTACTGGTCTTGTGTGTTATTGTACTGTACGATCTTGTGTGTTATTGTACTGTATGGTCTTTGTGTTATTGTACTGTTCATCTTGTGTGTTATTGTACTGTACTGGTCTTGTGTGTATTGTCCCTGTACTGATCTTGTGTGTTATTGTACTGTACTGATCTTGTGTCTTTTGTACTGTACGGTCATGTGTGTTATTGTACTGTACTGGTCTTCTGTGTTATTGTACTGTACTGATCTTGTGTCTTATTGTACTGTACTGGTCTTGTGTGTTATTGTACTGTACTGGTCTTGTGTGTTATTGTACTGTACTGATCTTGTGTTTATTTTTTACTGTACTGATCTTGTGTGTTATTGTAACTGTACTGATCTTGTGTGTTATTGTACTGTAACTAAATCTTGTGTCTTATTGTACTGTACTGATCTTGTGAGTTATTGTACTGTACTGATCTTGTGTGTTATTGTACTGTACTGATCTTGTGTGTTATTGTACTGTACTGGTCTTGTGTGTTATTGTACTGTACTGATCTTGTGTCTATTGTACTGTACTGATCTTGTGTGTTATTGTACTGTACTGGTCTTGTGTGTTATTGTACTGTACTGATCTTGTGTGTTATTGTACTGTACTGATCTTGTGTCTTATTGTACTGTACTGGTCTTGTGTGTTATTGTACTGTACTGGTCTTGTGTGTTATTGTACTGTACTGATCTTGTGTCTTATTGTTCTGTACTGATCTTGTGTCTTATTGTACTGTACTGGTCTTGTGTGTTATTGTACTGTACTGATCTTGTGTGTTATTGTACTGTACTGGTCTTGTGTGTTATTGTACTGTTCTGATCTTGTGTGTTATTGTACTGTACTGGTCTTGTGTTATTTGTCTGTACTGATCTTGGGTCTTAATTGTAACTGGGTCTTGTGTGTTATTGTACTGTACTGATCTTGTGTGTTATTGTACTGTACTGATCTTGTGTCTTATTGTACTGTACTGATCTTGTGTGTTATTGTACTGTACTGATCTTGTGTGTTATTGTACTTACTAAATTTTGGGTTTTCTTATTGTACTGTACTGATCTTGTGTGTTATTGTACTGTACTGATCTTGTGTTTTTATTGTATTTGATGATCTTGTGTGTTATTGTACTGTAACTGATCTTGTGTCTTATTGAAACTGTACTGATCCTGTGAGTTATTGTACTGTACTGGTCTTGTGAGTTATTGTACTGTACTGGTCTTGTGAGTTATTGTACTGTACTGGTCTTGTGTCTATTGTACTGTACTGGTCTTGTGAGTTATTGTTCTGTACTGGTCTTCTGTGTTATTGTACCGTACTATTCTTCAGTGTTATTATACTGTTCTGGTCATCCGTGTTATTGTACTTTATTGGTCTTGTGTGTTATTGTACTTTATTGGTCTTGTGTGTTATTGTACTCTATTGGTCTTCTGCATTATTGTACAGTTCTGGTCTTGTGTGTTATTGTGCTATACTGATCTCCTGTGTAATTGTACTGTACTGGTCCTCTGTGCTATTGTACTGTACTGGTCCTCTGTGTTATTGTACTGTACTGGTCTTCTGTGTTACTGTACTGTACTGGTCTTCTGTGTTATTGTTCTGTACTGGTTTTCTGTGTTATTGTTCTGTACTGGTCTTCTGTGTTACTGTACTGTACTGGTCCTCTGTGCTATTGTACTGTACTGGTCCTCTGTGTTATTGTACTGTACTGGTCTTCTGTGTTACTGTACTGTACTGGTCTTCTGTGTTATTGTACTTTTACTGGTCTTCTGTGTTACTGTACTGTACTGGTCTTCTGTGGTTTATTGTTCTGTACTGGTCTTTTTGCTTTTGTACTGATTTGGGTCCCCGTGTTATTGAACTGAAATGGTCCCTTCTTGTGTTATTGTACTGTTCTGGGCTTCTGGTTATTGTTCTGTACTGGTCGTGTGTGTTATTGTACTGTACGGGGTCTTCTGTGTTTTTGTACTGTACTGGTTTTCTTTGTTATTGTATTGTACTTGATTTCTGCGCTAAAATGGAATATTACCCCATTCCAACTACCATCTTCCTTCCTCATTTTCCCCCCCAATACTTCTTCAGTCACAGCCAAAGCTTCGCCTTGAATCAAACATGATGCCTTAAGCTGTATTGATAACTAAGTCACACAGCACATCTTACACAAATTATTTTAGTTGATGATTCTGTTCACCAGTCCACTGGTGCAGCTGGAGTGCTGCTGCTGTCATACAGAGATTTGGTCCTCATAAAGAATTTGGAGCACGCATCAATAACGGGGCCTCTACCCTTCAAACGAACTGTTTGCCATACTTCTTGCACTCAGTTGTGTCCATGTATCTGAGTTGACAACTTTAAGTGTACTGACTCTCTGTCATCCATAAATGCTCTCAACTCATTAAGTAATAAATTGTGGAATGCTTGTTTCAGAAGCCAGACCCCAGTTTTGGTAAGATTGTTGGAGTCACAGTGGGACAGCTGTGGATTTCACCTCAAAATTGGTCTTCCGATGTATGATAGAAATGACTATAACTGACTAAGTTGTATGCTTTGAAAGAGGGGGTAGATTACAATCTTGGGTTGTCAGTTAGCAGTTTGAGAACAATAATACGAAAAAAATTTCAGCTGAATTTTTTTGATTAAGTCTCCCCGGAGATTGACACAAGTCAGTCCATCTATCATCATTCTATCAAAGCAGGAGGAGCCCCATGTCTATGGGGTATCCAACAAAATAAGCAGAGTCTTGGAAGTCACTACTGCCCGACTTTCCCGGGTGGGAGGTTAAATCACCAACACCAATGTAACCAAACGAAATATCTCACCCTGCGTCCCTTATGTACGGAGTGTGATAAAATTAATGAATTCAGAGACAACTCACTCAAAATGTTCAAGATATGTCAAAAGTTTTTATCCACAATGGTATATAACAGACCATTCTGGAAAAATACCTGACTTTGTACCCTGTAAATAAAGCAGTACCACGTGTGTGTTGTGTGTGTTGTGTGTGTGTGGGTGTGTGTGTGTGTGTGTGTGTGTGTGTGTGTGTATTTTATGTATGTAAAGTTTATGTGTGTATGTAGCGTGTGCTCGTGTGTGTATGTACGCTTGTGTGTGTGTGTGTGACCCAAAAATTAATATTTGCACTGATAACTCATTACAGATTGACGGGTGTGGATGTGTGAATTGCTCATTACTTCATAATTTGTTCATGACTGCAACCACGTATAACATAAGTAAGTAAATTTACTTAAATGATTCATTACCTTTGTACCTTGTTCAGCCGTCAGAACTTTGGCGCCCATTATGTACCTCTTTGGACTACCACGCACAGGTAGGTATGGGGTGGTATCCGTAGAGTTTGTCAGTGCTTTCTCCTTAAATTAACATTTTTCATGGTAGTCATACTGTTTTCTAGCGTGTTTACATGTCCGTTTCTAAACGATCGCAAACAATACAAGGAATTATATATTCGTTATTTAACGTTTAACCTAGATTGTTCCTAATTAAATCTCAGTTAAGGTGCATGCATTAGAGGTGGAGGTGCATCAGGACGGTGCTTCAGATGTCCAAATGCAGGTGGAGGGCGGGACACGAAAGAGGACGGCAGCATCATCGGATTCTGAGGATGTGCTAACTCCTGCCCAACGCCCTGGGAAAAATTCTTGGGTGGAGGTACAGAAGAGAGGGAATGGTGAACCCAAGGATCAAGGGATTGCAAAGGTGATTCCCAACAAAGGGGGAAGGAACAGAGGTGTTGCGAAACGAACTGGGGTAAAGTCAATGCCGGGGACAAAAGGAAAACCCATTGGTTGAATTCAAGTATTTTACTACAAATATTAATGGGTTGAGAGCTGAGAGGAAGCTTAAGTGGTTTAATGAGTATTTGGTGCGATTAGGTGTGGATGTGGTATTCTTACAGGAACATAATTTTAGGCCTGGTTATGAGTTGGATATGAATGGTTATAATGTGTACATGGAACATGCGACACGTTTGAAAGGTGGGGCTGCCATTTTGGTAAAGGAAACTAGCCCGTTTATAGTAAGGCGTAGTGAAAGGGGGGACGGGAGGGTAATTAGAGTGGATGGAACCTGGGGTAGGGTTCCCATTACTTTAGTATGTGTATATGGCCCGGCTGAGGGTGATGTGAGTATTAAAACTAAATTTGTTCAGGACGTACTGGTCTATTTTTTACGTGGTTTACCGAATGTTGCAATAATAGGCGGAGATTGGAATTGCGTGATACGTCGTAAAGATGTGGAGCCTAGAGGTGCGGGGTGTTGTTTGGGGATATTGGGGGATTTATTGACCGGGGTGGGGTTAAAGGATGTGTGTGTGGGGGGGGGAGGGATGGTAGAGCATACCTTCATTAAACGAGGTTATGCGGCGAGGTTGGACCGAATGTACGTGCCTAGTGCGGTTACTGTGCGGAGGGTGGATGTGATAGATGTGTTTTTTTCGGATCATAGAGGAGTGGTAATAGATGTGGATATTGCGGGTGTGCCTCGGAGGGGTCCATCATTTTTGAAATTAAATGTAAGGTTATTGAAGGAAGAGGATAGTCTTTTGTCTTTTGGACATATGTGGGATCGTTTAGTGGTAGAAGCACCAGGGGATGTTGCCATGGTTAATTGGTGGGAAACGATAGCCAAAAAATGTATTAAGGAATATTATATTAATCGAGGGACGAGATATAATCAGTTACAATACGGTTTTCAAAAATATTTAGAGGGGCAGTTGCGCGAATGCTATGCACAAATTAATGCTAATTATCCTGTTATTGAAATTGAAAGTTTGAACGAACATATACGAAATTTACAAAATGAGAGGTTTGATGGGGAAAGGCTTAAGGGCGGAATTGAGGAGGTTTTGTGGGGAGATCGGCCGTCGGCGTGTGTTGCGGAGTCAACACAGACGGCGCAAGGCAATGGAGTTAATGGGGTTGAATGTTCAGGTAGGTATGCAAGGGTATAAAGTGGATCAGGTGTTGACGACGACTGAGGGCATGAGTGGGTATATGGATGCTTGGGTTAAGTTGAAAACGCAAAGTGTGGGAATAAGCAAATTAGCATTAGAGTCCATTGGAAGGTTTGTGCGGTGTGAGTTGACAGAGCATGATCGATTTGTTTTGGGAGGGCCGATAACGGAGTGTGAGACATGGGAAGCTTTATCCGGGGCGCAATTAGGTAAGGCACCAGGAATTGATGGGTTGCCCAGCGATTTTTATCTTCAAAATTGGAGCGTTTTAAAAGGGTTCTCGGTAAGATTATTCAATATCCTTAAGCGGGATCGGGTCTTAGGGGCACAGCAAAGCATGGCTGTGGTCGTTCTAGTGCCTAAAGGTGAGCCATTAACAAAGACTATCGTGCTATTTCGTTATTGTGTGGTGATTATAAGATTTTTGCAAGAATTTTAGCTAACAGAATGAAAAAGGTCCTGGGTAAAGTGATTGATAAGGGACAATATGGGGTGCCGGGAAGGTCTATGTATGACGGGCACGGTTTGATTAGAAGTTTTATTGAAGAAAGAGTAAAATTGGGAGGGGGGGGGTGTTGGCTATAGATTGGGAGGCGGCATATGATAGTGTAGAAAGGGAAGCGTTATGGAAGATTATGAGATGGCAGGGGTTGGGAGAGGAAATGCATCATTTCAGATGCATCCTTGTGGGTGCAGGTAAATGGAAGGTTAGGAGAACAAATTCAGATGAGAATGGGGTCTACGTCAAGGTTGTCCCCTTTCACAAATATTTTTTGCGTGTTCACAGGATCCCTTTTATAGAGGAATTAGGGTCTTATTAGCAGCTAATGGGGTAGGTAACGAAAGGGGTGGGGGGGGGGGGCTGGCATTGTTGGATAAGTTGACGACACAACGATTTTAGTAAGTGGTAACAGGGATTTGCCTCTGGTGGAAAAGTTAGTGAATGTTTTTGAAAAGGCTTCTGGTATGTCAATTAATAAGGAGAAAACGAAGTATATGGATCTTGGGGATGGGTTAAGTGAGGAATGTGAAGTAGTTGAAAGGTGGAAAAAGGTGGACCAATTACTGATATGTGGGATCGTTTATGTAAGTGATATCAAGTTAGCACAACAAATAAATTCAGTGCGTATTGTAGATGGTGTACTGAAGCGCCTTAGTGGTTTACGAGCTGCACACTTAACTTTGCATCAAAGAGTAATTACAACGAATGTTCTATTATATAGTAAACTATGGCATGTTGCAGTAATATATCCGATACTTCGTAGTGAGATACAAAGGTTACAAAAGCGCTTTTTTAGATTCATTTGGGGTACTGGAAGCGAATGGTTAAGTAGAGCGGTTGTCACACTCCCGGTTGGCCAAGGAGAGCCGGGTCTTATAGCTGTTGAAAAGAGGTTTATGAGTGTGTATTTGAAACGTAGTTATAAGCGGGAGGGGGGGGGGGCGAGGGAAGGCGGACTTCGTAAGATACGACAGGACATGCAACGGTGGTGGGTGGGTAGGGAATTAATAATGGGTGAGGCAATGTTACGGGTCTTCATAAACATGAGAGATCCTTCACATATTAAATTGGGAAACCTTGATGGGGTGGATGGTAAGGCAGTGGTAGCGGCGGTGGTAGGGGTTTATCCGATGTATGATTGGCGTAATATTTGGGGGCGTTTGAACAAATTACGTTTAAAACCTAAAGTACGAGAAGTTATGTATAGATTTTTACATGGGATCTTACCGTCTGGAATGGTTTTATTCCATAAGAGAATACGGGAGGATGGGATATGCAAGGCTTGTGGCGGATTGGACACTATTTTCCATATGGTGTATTTTTGCGAATGTATTGAACTAGTAAGGGTTTGGTTGGGTAAAGTAATAAGGTTAGAGGGAGGGGGGGGGTTGCAGGTGTTGAGGGTTTTAAGCTTAGACATAGGTGGGGTGAATCAAATGGTAGAGAATGCGGTAGGGTATATAATTACGGATTATATTTATATATCTTGGGCTATGAGAAGAGCGAACGTGTGTGAAAGAATTAATGCATTAACAGCAACTTTTTATAGGACAAAGTGTAGGAATAAGGAGGTGTATGGGTTGAGATGAGAGAGGGTTTTAATTAAGCGAGGGTTATAGGAATTTCACATTACGGGATTTAAGGGAGTTGAAAGGCAGGTAAGGGGGATGAAATGGGCTGGTTTCCTAGACTGGGCGGTAGCATGATGAGTTTGTTTGATGAATGTTATATGAGGTATGTCAGGGGTGCAATTTTAGCATTATATGTTCTGAGTGTTTCAAGTACAATACAGTTATATTTGGAATTGTCGACTTATAACTTTATATATATATATATTTACTTTCATGTATATATCATTAATGGTTTTTTCTTATGAACATTTTCAATGAAATTCAATACATATTTTCTATGCGTATTTATGATTTTGATACAATGTGTAAATGTCAAAAAAAAAAAAAAGGCTTTTTATTTTTCAGTTTAATTACAATGTATTTTTGTAAGCACAATTGAATTGGTTGTCAATAGAGTCAGAGTGTGTTATGATATATTAGTGTATTGTTTTTCTTTTTAATTTGTCTAGATGGTGGCAATACTATGTATGTAGTTAAGATTTTTAGGAAACCTTGAAGTTGAAAGAATGGATGAATTATTCGTGGTTGAGTCGACGTAATATTATAAGTGACGTTGGAAGTGATTGTGTTAAATTTGACAACATACTTTATATTATTATTTATATGTATGAACCTGAATGGTAAATTGAAGTCTGAATTTTAGAGGTGAAGAGTGGGTTTTCCTTTTTATTGTTCTTTTTTTCTTGATGGTAATACAAGGTTGTATCATGTACACCAACGAATATGGTCAGGGGTATATGGTAAATTTTCTTGTTGATTAGATATTTATAATATAGATGGAATACTAGACTTAGGTTAGGGTAAAATTATGATAATTGTGAAATGTTCCTTGATACAATCGGCTCTTTATTATGCAAATTGGGTAGAATGGTTCTACGTATGGCATTATTGATAAATGTTGAGCTAATTCTAATTGTAGGCACGATGTGCCATGTACATGTGCACACCTGGGCGAGCAGCTGCGCGGACCGTGCAGTTCTAATGGACCTGTATGGTCGGTGTAGGTGTTCACTCGGATGTGTTCTTGACATCATTGGTTCAATTATTATCCTATATTTCTTTCCGTGTTCAGAGCAAAAGGAATTTCGTCTGTAACTAAATGATGAATGTATACTTGTATTATATCATTCTAGTGTACATTAAGAACAAGGATGATTAATTGGAGGAAGGGTTAATATAGGTTGTATGTTTTTTTTTTTTTTTTTACGAATGTTAACTTATCCACATGTATCTAGTATAGGACAGTTTTGAGTTTCGGTATCAGATTTTATAGTTGGTTATAGTTGTCATATTTGTTATATTGTTATGTTATTTGTTATTGTTTCAATATCTAATGTAATGTTTTTCAGTTATTGTCATATATTGTCATCTTTATGGTTTTTCCTTTTGTCTATTGTCTTTTTTTTTTTGTATGGTTTTAAATAAAAAAAAAAAAAAAGTTCTCGGATGTAACGAGTTGATGGAAGTTGCTCCCTCGATGAATTCCACCAAGGAAAGTCTGCTGGGTAGTTTCAAACAGAAAAGCTCCGTTATGGAACGTGTGATTAGTTGATTTTTCCATTTAATGTCGTAAAACAGGTTTCTGTTGCATATGAAAACATTTTCCACAACTATAATCATGTGCTTCCTGAACACCAGGACAGCCATTATTCCCTAGATTAACCAATAATTCATTACCTCAGGTTTCCGCCATGACGGCAGATGAAAATTAGATCATCGGCAGTTTCTGTCATAGTTGAAAAATGGTCATTGTCTTGGAGTTGATTGAGAAATTGCTTTTTGAAAATGAATATGTTATTGTTGGAAAAGACATAGAGATCAGTGGAGGAAAAATTATAGTATGGATGGTTTGGTAGTTGGGGGATACCAACACACCACCACTACACTGCAATGCAAACACAATACAGCACTACAATACACATACATTGTCCTCTTCGCTTCCGGGCTGAGTGGACGTGCTGCGCAGGCGCTCCCGATTCAGTTGATTTTCTGCGCAGTTTACCTGTTTTGAGCAATCAAAATGGCGGACAGACATGGACGTAGGGTGAATACTGTCTGTGTGGAATTAGCACGTGGGGCCCTAAGCAGTTCTACCATGCAGGTGCTACTCCCTACGATTATTCGTGATATGTATGGGATACCCAATGAAGAACTTTATGGTGTGGCTGTTAACGGAGTTAAGAGGATTTTCATCAAATTTATAAATGCTGGATTTTACTCAAGCATAGTTGACAAGTACCACGAGAAGAGGATGGCCGTGAATGCAGCAGTGGAGGTATGTCTACATGATGTATCCAGCTATGTGACATACGTAAAAGTAAGGAATGTGCCCTTTGAAGCTACAGAGTATGATGTGGTTGCGGTATTCCGTCGTTATGGCAAGATTCATGCTGAGGAATTGGGAGTGTGGAAGGATGGGGCTTATGTGGGACTGCCCGAAGGATCCTTTAATCTGAAGATGACGCTACGGCAATCAATTCCTTCATATGTTTTGCTGGAAGAGTTCCGAACGCAGGTATACGTATACTATGCAGGACAGAGGCGGACTTGTAGGCTGTGCGGATCATTTGACCATATGCAGCCCAATGCCACAGGAAACCAGGACGGAGGGAACAAATGCCAACAACGGTGGATCAGCAGTTGGATCCTGTGGTACAGGAGACAGATGCGGCTGAAAGGCAGGCATCATAACAGTTG
>NC_069494.1:18875931-18905240 GCF_026875155.1 Cherax quadricarinatus
GTACTGTACTGGTCTTCTGTGTTATTGTTCTGTACTGGTTTTCTGTGTTATTGTTCTGTACTGGTCTTCTGTGTTACTGTACTGTACTGGTCCTCTGTGCTATTGTACTGTACTGGTCCTCTGTGTTATTGTACTGTACTGGTCTTCTGTGTTACTGTACTGTACTGGTCTTCTGTGTTATTGTACTGTACTGGTCTTCTGTGTTACTGTACTGTACTGGTCTTCTGTGTTATTGTTCTGTACTGGTCTTTTTGCTATTGTACTGTACTTGTCCCCTGTGTTATTGAACTGAAATGGTCCCTTCTGTGTTATTGTACTGTTCTGGGCTTCTGTGTTATTGTTCTGTACTGGTCGTGTGTGTTATTGTACTGTACAGGTCTTCTGTGTTTTTGTACTGTACTGGTTTTCTTTGTTATTGTATTGTACTTGATTTCTGCGCTCAATGGAATATTACCCCATTCCAAACTACCATTCCTCCATTTTCCCCCCACAATACTTCTTCAGTCACAGCCAAAGCTTCGCCTTGAAGTCAAACATGATGCCTTAAGCTGTATTGATAACTAAGTCACACAGCACACTCTTACACAAATTATTTTAGTTGATGATTCTGTTCACCAGTCCACTGGTGCAGCTGGTAGTGCTGCTGCTGTCATACAGAGATGGCTCTCATAAAGAATTTGGAGCACGCATCAATAACTGGACCTCTACCCTTCAAACAGAACTGTTTGCCATACTTCTTGCACTCAGTTGTGTCCATGTATCTGAGGTTGACACTTTAAGTGTAACTGACTCTCTGTCATCCATAAATGCTCTCAACTCATTAAGTATAAATTGTGGAATGCTTGTTTCAGAAGCCAGACACAGGTATGGTAAGATTGTGGAGTCACAGTGCACATGCTGTGGATTTCACCTCACATTGGTCTTCCGATGTATGATAGAAATGACGAACTGACTAAGTTGTATGCTTTGAAAGAGGGGGCAGATTACAATCTTAGGTTGTCAGTTAGCAGTTTGAGAACAATAATACGAAAAGAATTTCAAATGAATTTTATTGACTTAAGTCTCACGGAGATTGACACAAGTCAGTCCATCTATCATCATTCTATCATGCAGGAGGAGCCACATGTCTATGGTGTATCCAACAAAATAAGCAGAGTCCTGGAAGTCACTACTGCCCGACTCCGGCTGACAGGTTAAATCACCACCACCAGATGTAGACCAAACGAAATATCTCACCCTGCGTCATTATGTACTGGAGTGTGATAAAATTAATGAATTCAGAGACAACTCACTCAGAAATGTTCAAGATATGTCAAAATATTTTATCCACAATGGTATATAACAGACCATTCTGGAAAAATACCCTGACTTTGTACCCTGTAAATAAAGCAGTACCACGTGTGTGTGTGTGTGTGTGTGTGTGTGTGTGTGTGTGTGTGTGTGTGTGTGTGTGTGTGTGTGTGTGTGTGTGTGTGTGTGTGTGTGTATGTATGTATGTGTATGTGCGTGTGTATGCGTGTGCTTGTTGCTTGTTTGTGTGTGTATTTGTGTGCTCATACATGCGTGAATGCGTGTGCTCGTGTGTGTATGTACGCTTGTGTGTGTGTGTGTGACCCAATAATTAATATTTGCACTGATAACTCATTACAGATGTGACCGGGTGTGGATGTGTGAATTGCTCATTACTTCATAATTTGTTCATGACTGCAACCACGTATAAACATAAGTAAGAAAATTTACTTAAATGATTCATTACCTTCGTACCTTGTTCAGCTGTCAGAACTTTGGCGCCCATTATGTACCTCTTTGGACTACCACGCACAGGTAGGTATGGGGTGGTATCCGTAGAGTTTGTCAGTGCTTTCTCCTTAAATTAACATTTTTCATGGTAGTCATACTGTTTTCTAGCGTGTTTACATGTCCGTTTCTAAACGATCGCAAACAATACCAGGAATTATATATTCGTTATTTAACGTTTAACCTAGATTGTTCCTAATTAAATCTCAGTTAAGCGCAAATAACGAGATTAAATAATGTGAAGAGGAACAAGCAGCAGCAGTGCGACGAACTGCAGGTAGGTGTTTTATCCTCAGACTAACAGTATCTGTATTCTTTCTACCTGTTCTAATTGTGTATCTATGTCTCTGCCTGTATATTTACATGCATACATATTTCTAATTATATTTACATTTGTATATTTTTTGACAAATATTCTTCGGTAAATCAGTTTATTAATTATCGACTATTTTTATGAGAACCATCACCGACTAAATAATCTCACATTTATGATGCAAAACTCACACCCTGAAACATTTGGGTGTGAGTTTTGTCCCATAAAAGTTCTTGGGCATTGTTCGCATCGCTCCCGGGCCGTGTGGACCTGCTGCGCAGACGCTCCTGATCGCGTTGGCTTTTGCGCAGTTTACCTGACTGAGCTGCCCCTAGCGTTGGTTGGTGGAAACTTTATTTTCTCCAACATGGCGCTGAATAGCAGAAGACGAATCAATACTGTCTGCATTGAGATGGTCCGTGGGGCTGTCACGGGATCCAACATGGATTTATTGCTACCAGCGATCATTCGCGATACCTATGGTATAGCAAATGAGGAGATATGTGGTGTCGCACTCAATAGAACGACGAGAATCTTCGTTAAAATGACGTCTGCACGAGTCTACGAGGCGGTGGTCGACAAGTATCAGGAGAACGCTATACCTGTTAATAAAGCTGTGTCGGTGCGATTCCATGATGTATCTCGACAATACACTTGGGTGAAAATCAGGAATGTGCCTTTTGAGGCGACTGATTTTGATATTAGCAGTGAACTGCGTAATTATGGAACGGTTCACGTAGCCACAGCAGGGAGATGGGCAACTGGACCATATGCAGGTACGCTGGAAGGTACATATACTGTTAAAATGACTCTACGACATCCTATTCCTTCATATGTTGTGTTGAAGGAATTGCTGACTCAAGTCTATGTAACGTATGCGGGGCAACGACGTACGTGTCGGCTATGTGGGTCATATGACCACATCGTGGCGCAGTGTGAGAAACGAAGTGGGTACCCGGCACAACAACGGCAACGGCAGCCAATGGGCGACTTAGGCGACGAGCGAGAACAGCCTCTTGCTACGCCGCCCCAACAACGATTGTCATGGAGTGAAGAGGTGGACAAAGAAAAGGAGCTCGAATCGCCAGTTGTAACGCTACAAGGAGAATCTCAGTCTTTGGACATACATCAGGTTTTAGAGGAGAGAATACCTAATATGGGTGAAGAAGTGGCGGCGTCTTTGGTAAAGGCGTTGGATGTCTTGTTAGAGGAATCTGTCCTAGATCATGTGGGTGACCCAGGCTTAGTTCTGGGGACGGCTGTGAATGATGGTATGGCAGGAGATGACGTTTTGTCGACGAGAGAGTCTAAAGGATTGAAGGTGCATGCAGTCGAGGTGGAGGTGCATTAGGACGGTGCTTCAGATGTCCAAATGCAGGTGGAGGGTGGGACACGAAAGAGGACTGCAGCATCATCGGATTCTGAGGATGTGCTCACTCCTGCCCAACGCCCTGGGAAAAAGTTTTGGGTGGAGGTACAGCAGAGAGAGAAAGGTGAACACAAGGATCAAGGGATTGCAAAGGTGATTCCCAACAAAGGGGGAAGGAACAGAGGTGTTGCGAAACGAACTGGGGTAAAGTCAATGCCGGGGACAAAAGGAAAACCCATTGGTTGAATTCAAGTGTTTTACTACAAATATTAACGGGTTGAGAGCTGAGAGGAAGCTTAAGTGGTTTAATGAGTATTTGGTGCGATTAGGTGTGGATGTGGTATTCTTACAGGAACATAATTTTAGGCCTGGTTATAAGTTGGATATGAGTGGTTATAATGTATACATGGAACATGCGACACGTTTGAAAGGTGGGGCTGCCATTTTGGTAAAGGAAACTAGCCCGTTTATAGTAAGGCGTAGTGAAAGGGGGGACGGGAGGGTAATTAGAGTGGATGGAACCTGGGGTAGGGTTCCCATAAGTTTAGTATGTGTATATGGCCCGGCTGAGGGTGATGTGAGTATTAAAACTAAATTTGTTCAGGACGTACTGGTCTATTTTTTACGTGGTTTACCGAATGTTGCAATAATAGGCGGAGATTGGAATTGCGTGATACGTCGTAAAGATGTGGAGCCTAGAGGTGCGGGGTGTTGTTTGGGTATATTGGGGGATATATTGACCGGGGTGGGGTTAAAGGATGTGTGCGGGGGGGGGGAGGAGGGATGGTAGAGCATACCTTCATTAAACGAGGTTATGAGGCGAGGTTGGACCGAATGTACGTGCCTTGTGCGGTTACTGTGCGGAGGGTGAATGTGATAGATGTGTTTTTTTCGGATCATAGAGGAGTGGTAATAGATGTGGATATTGCGGGTGTGCCTCGGAGGGGTCCATCATTTTGGAAATTAAATGTAAGGTTATTGAAGGAAGAGGATAGTCTTTTGTCTTTTGGACATATGTGGGATCGTTTAGTGGTTGAAGCACCAGGGGATGTTGCCATGGTTAACTGGTGGGAAACGATAGCCAAAAAAATGTATTAAGGAATATTATATTAATCGAGGGACGAGATATAATCAGTTACAATACGGTTTTCAAAAATATTTAGAGGGGCAGTTGCGCGAATGCTATCCACAAATTAATGCTAATTATCCTGTTATTGAAATTGAAAGTTTGAAGGCACTTATACGAAATTTACAAAATGAGAGGTTTGATGGGGAAGGCTTAAGGGCGGGATTGAGGAGGTTTTGTGGGGAGATCGGCCGTCGGCGTGTGTGTTGCGGAGTCAACACAGACGTCGCAAGGCAATGGAGTTAATGGGGTTGAATGTTCAGGTAGGTATGCAAGGGTATAAAGTGGATCAGGTGTTGACGACGACTGAGGGCATGAGTGGGTATATTGATGCTTGGGTTAAGTTGAAAACGCAAAGTGTGGGAATAAGCAAATTAGCATTAGAGTCCATTGGAAGGTTTGTGCGGTGTGAGTTGACAGAGCATGATCGATTTGTTTTGGGAGGGCCGATAACGGAGTGTAAGACATGGGAAGCTTTATCCGGGGCGCAATTAGGTAAGGCACCAGGAATTGATGGGTTGCCCAGCGATTTTTATCTTCAAAATTGGAGCGTTTTAAAAGGGTTCTTGGTAAGATTATTCAATATCCTTAAGCGGGATCGGGTCTTAGGGGCACAGCAGCGGATGGCTGTGGTCGTTCTAGTGCCTAAAGGTGAGCCATTAACAAAGACTATCGTGCTATTTCGTCATTGTGTGGTGATTATAAGATTTTTGCAAGGATTTTAGCTAACAGAATGAAAAAGGTCCTGGGTAAAGTGATTGATAAGGGACAATATGGGGTGCCGGGAAGGTCTATGTATGACGGGCATGGTTTGATTAGAAGTTTTATTGAAGAAAGAGTAAAATTGGGAGTGGGGGGGGGGTGTTGGCTATAGATTGGGAGGCGGCATATGATAGTGTAGAAAGGGAAGCGTTATGGAAGATTATGAGATGGCAGGGGTTTGGAGAGGAAATTATTTCATGGGCCAAATTACTGTATCAAGATGCATCCTTGCGGGTGCAGGTAAATGGAAGGTTAGGAGAACAAATTCAGATGAGAAGGGGTCTACGTCAAGGTTGTCCCCTTTCACAAATATTTTTTGCGTGTTCACAGGATCCCTTTTATAGAGGAATTAGGGTCTTATTAGCAGCTAATGGGGTAGGTAGCGAAAGTGGGGGGCTGGCATTGTTGGATAAGTTGACAACACAACGATTTTAGTAAGTGGTAACAGGGATTTGCCTCTGGTGGAAAAGTTAGTGAATGTTTTTGAAAAGGCTTCTGGTATGTCAATTAATAAGGAGAAAACGAAGTATATGGATCTTGGGGATAGGTTAAGTGAGGAATGTGAAGTAGTTGAAAGGTGGAAGAAGGTGGACCAATTACTGATATGTGGGATCGTTTATGTAAGTGATATCAAGTTAGCACAACAAATAAATTCAGTGCGTATATTGTAGATGGTGTACTGAAGCGCCTCAGTGGTTTACGAGCTGCACACTTAACTTTGCATCAAAGAGTAATTACAACGAATGTTCTATTATATAGTAAACTATGGCATGTTGCAGTAATATATCCGATACTTCGTAGTGAGATACAAAGGTTACAAAAGCGCTTTTTTAGATTCATTTGGGGTACTGGAAGCGAATGGTTAGGTAGAGCGGTTGTCACACTCCCGGTTGGCCGAGGAGAGCCGGGTCTTATAGCTGTTGAAAAGAGGTTTATGAGTGTGTATTGAAACGTAGTTATATAAGCGGGAGGGGGGGGGGCGAGGGAAGGCGGACTTCGTAAGATACGACAGGACATGCAACGGTGGTGGGTGGGTAGGGAATTAATAATGGGTGAGGCAATGTTACGGGTCTTCATAAACATGAGAGATCCTTCACATATTAAATTGGGAAACCTTGATGGGGTGGATGGTAAGGCAGTGGTTAGCGGCGGTGGTAGGGGTTTATCCGATGTATGATTGGCGTAATATTTGGGGGCGTTTGAACAAATTACGTTTAAAACCTAAAGTACGAGAAGTTATGTATAGATTTTTACATGGGATCTTACCGTCTGGAATGGTTTTATTCCATAAGAGAATACGGGAGGATGGGATATGCAAGGCTTGTGGCGGATTGGACACTATTTTCCATATGGTGTATTTTTGCGAATGTATTGAACTAGTAAGGGTTTGGTTGGGTAAGGTAATAAGGTTCGTGGGAGAGGAGGGGGGGTTGCAGGTGTTGAGGGTTTTAAGCTTAGACATAGGTGGGGTGAATCAGATGGTAGAGAATGCGGTAGGGTATGTAATTACGGATTATATTTATATATCTTGGGCTATGAGAAGAGCGAACGTGTGTGAAAGAATTAATGCGTTAATAGCAACTTTTTATAGGACAAAGTGTAGGAATAAGGAGGTATATGGGGGGAGATGAGAGAGGGTTTTAATTAAGCGAGGGTTATAGGAATTTCACATTACGGGATTTAAGGGAGTTGAAAGGCAGGTAAGGGGGATGAAATGGGCTGGTTTCCTAGACTGGGCGGTAGCATGATGAGTTTGTTTTATGAATGTTATATGAGGTATGTCCGGGGTGCAATTTTAGCATTATATGTTCTGAGTGTTTCAAGTACAATACAGTTATATTTGGAATTGTCGACTTATAACTTTATATATATATTTACTTTCATGTATATATCATTAATGGTTTTTTCTTATGAACATTTTCAATGAAATTCAATACATATTTTCTATGCGTATTTATGATTTTGATACAATGTGTAAATGTCAAAAAAAAAAAAAGGCTTTTTATTTTTCAGTTTAATTACAATGTATTTTTGTAAGCACAATTGGTTGTCAATAGAGGCAGAGTGTGTTATGATATATTAGTGTATTGCTTTTCTTTTTAATTTGTCTAGATGGTGGCAATACTATGTATGTAAAGTTTTTTAGGAAACCTTGAAGTTGAAAAGAATGGATGAATTATTCGTGGTTGAGTCGACGTAATATTATAAGTGACGTTGGAAGTGATTGTGTTAAATTTGACAACATACTTTATATTATTATTTATATGTATGAACCTGAATGGTAAATTGAAGTCTGAATTTTAGAGGTGAAGAGTGGGTTTTCCTTTTTATTCTTTTTTTTCTTGATGGTAATACAAGGTTGTATCATGTACACCAACAAATATGGTTAGGGGAATGTGGTAAATTTTCGTGTTGATTAGATATTTATAATACAGATGGAATACTAGGCTTAGGTTAGGGTAAAATTATGATAATTGTGAAATGTTCCTTGATACAATCGGCTCTTTATTTTTTTTTATATTTTATTTAAAACGTCATATAACAACATATTAAATATATAAAAATCCATCCTTCTTTAAGCAGATATACAAAACATAATACCTGAACATAATACATCTTATAAAGTACGCTGCAGCACATATCCGATATTTACACCTAAGCCAACTAGTATTTCCCTAAACCATACATGGTGAAATATCATATAAAAGCATACAACAATACGTATAACATTATAACAAAAATTAAAGCCTTAAACATTAATACATAAAGAAATTAAATATCATCAAACATGTATCCTTATACTTGGACTACATAGCATCATAAATTACAAGGTAGTATAAATTATTAAATACCACAATAATACAGGATCTGGACAAGATTACCAAGAATTATATCAAGTGCAAGAGAAATAATTATGAAACACGCAAAATACATACACACCATGCACTGACACACATTATAAAAAATGATAATATATCTGACACATACACACAAAACTGTTGGAGGGGGGACCCGCCCCCCATGAAAACTCATCTATAAATACAGCCACATCATTCACACACGTATAGATCACAGCAGTGATCAAACATAAATTTTTGTAACTTTATATATACATGCAACTGATTATAAGATTTAACTTAAGAACAAAGTCTGGTAATTATCCGAAAACATTTCTCTATAACAACAATAAGCATTACACAAAATTACATAAGCGTATAAAGCATCAACAACTGCAAAATTTTTACAGCATATGTTGCATCAGCAACGAAACTTAATAACATTACAAAAGTGATGGAAAACAAATTATGTAAAAACAAATATCAGCCCCTTCTAAGAGGAAAGAAATTCCCTACAAAATTACAATAAAAAACTGCGAAAATACATACCAGAAAAATTATCTTTGCAAAAACTGGTAGACTAACATGGACAGTGACTTCTATAACTCTCTTTTAATCACAAGGACCTATTTTATACAAATCTTGGGCTAATCAAAATCTTGCACACAAAACTTACATGTCAACACAGCACCACGCAGTACATACCTTCCCGACCCTCACATTCCTTCGCAAGTCCTGTACCTCATACACTCTCCCTCCGAAAAAAAAAAAAAAAAAAACTAATGTCAACCCGCTTATAAAGAAAACCAGTCCGTTACGTATAATTAGCTCGCCAACTGAGTGAGGCCATTGACCGTAAGTTTGCAGTAGGTCTCCGGAAAAAGTGTCATCCACTGTCCCCCGTAAATAAGTTTGTTTCTGCAAACCATTCTATATATGCTCGCCGCAATTGCCCTAATCCTAATTCTTCCTCCTCCCGTGTCCCTCATCCCCCAGGAAATATACAGAAAATTTACCACTACATACATGATCGCCCTTTTCACTTCTCTGGAGACCCCGCATACTTCTAATGTTAAGGCTCGCAGGATCTCTACATTACCTCCACCCATCAACCTAAAAACCTTCGCTAACCACACCCTTACCTCCCTCAACTCTTCACAGAAATAAACCGCATGAAAAGCTGTTTCCTGTTCTCCACAGTGATCGCAGGTCTGTTCCCTCACCAATCCCATTGAACACAAAACAGCTTTCGATGCTAATATCCCATTATTAAACCTATATACAACTCCCGTACTCTCGGCATTAACTTAGCTTTCGAAAGCATTCCATATCATTACCCCAATCATACAAGGGATAAACGATACCCCTTGTATGATTTCCGGCCTTCTGCTCATCGTCACCAAACGCCCCCCCCCCTAAGTTTTTCCACCTCCCTAATCAATAACAATACCCTCAGCATATCCTGGCATTCAATTAATTCTTTTCCGCTCCACCATCTCACATCCTTCATCACTATCCCCACTCGAACCCTCTTTCCCCCCCCTCCCTAACGAACCTCTGTTTCACATATAAAGCCTTTACTCTCGGCCCCAACGCTAAAAGGCCTACTCCTCCACTGCGTATATTCGACATCACCACCTCCTTGCTTAGCCATGCCCTCCCGAAACCCCAAACATAACGTAATGCCCCTTGAATTCATGTATGTCTGGGAGTCCTCATTGGATACACCACAGCCATACTCCATACTTTACTATAAACTAATGAATTTACAATTATCGCCCGCTGTTGTAAGGTGACGTCCCCCGCCCGTAAACTCCTTAACCTTTTTACTGCCTTCTCCACCACCACCTCCGAATTCACCTGCCTAGCCTCTCGCGCATCTGTCATGTATATAACTCCAAAAATTTTTAGCCTAGCCACTACTTCCCACCCAAACTCCAACCCCAAGCCCCCCCCCACCCAGGCACCCACCTCCAGCAAACTTGATTTTGCTCTGTTCACCCGCATGCCAGACGCCCTCCCGAAAAGCTCCAACACACTTTCCACCGTACGCAATCCCTCCACTCCTGCCATCAAAACCCAGTGGTATCATCCACATACCCACCCACATCTATACACCCATCCTTCTCCCCATTTAAAATCCCCCTCCCCTCAACGAGCCCATAAAAAGGATGCTGCATACACGCAAACAATACCCCTCTCCATCCTTACAGGCCTTCCCAACCTGCCATTAATTTGTACTCTTACCATTGCAGATGAATACATTGTATCAACCCACCTCACCACTCCCATGCCAAAACCGAGATGCAACAAACTAGCCCTCAGAAAGTTTCTATTCACACAGTCATATGCATTTTCCCAATCAATGCCCAAAAGCCCTCCTCCGCTGCAACCCTCCAAAAAATCCCTAATGCGGCCATGCCCATCTCTCATGCTTCTGCCCGGAATACCCATCTGCCCCTTATGAATAACCCCACCTAACACCTTCTTCATCCTATTGCCCAGTATCATCGCGAAAATCTTGTAGTCGGCACACATTAGCGAAATAGCTCTGTACTCACTCAATACTCTTCCCTCTTGCTTTTTGCGTACTAAGACGACTACACCGTTCGCTGAGTCTGTCCTAACTTTCCCTCCCGTCGCATACAATTCATGACCCTCACCAGACAGTACTTAATGTGCTCCCATTGAATTCTATAAAAATCATTTTATATCCCGTCTATACCCCGGGGCCTTGCCAGTACTCATGTTGAACACAGCCTCCTCAACTTGCCCATGCTAATCTCACCTCCATCCCCATGCCCTCCTCTCCACATGACCCTAAACCTCTCTCCCCCACACCTCCTCAATAGCATCGCCTCTCTCCCTTCCCCCACTTCTTTTGGACCAGAAATCAGCATAATTGCTCATGCCTTCTGTAGTATTCAGTACCTGTCCCTTGTGATAACCACCCATATCCTCACTTACCTCCAAGTTTAAAATAGTCTAATCCTTCTGCCTTACCCTAAAACCTCGCAAAACACTTCCCCAAGGTTTATCACCCCACAGCACAGCCTCCATTCCCGCCCTTACACGTACTGCATCAAATCTACCATTATGGAACTCTGCCAAACCCGTCCTTGAGTTGCACCATGTTTCCGTACTGCCGCCCCCCCCCTTCCTCATAACACCCATTTAGCTGATATTCAAAATAATTTTGCAATCCATACCTCCACCCTGCCTCTCCCTTCCCTTCCACTTATAGAAACCTGCTATACCCGGCTTAGCGTGCCTTTCCCACATTCTAAGATACACGACTCCACCTCTCTAGAATCCCAAAAAGTTTTCCACCATTCCCCAAAAAGCCCTACTCACCTCCTCACTCCTCACGAGTCTTGCATTTAATTTCCAAAAACCCGATTGTATCCTAACCATACCTTCCCAATCAAGATCTACTATAACTGCCCTATGATCAGAAAACCCCACATCAAAAGTCCTGACTCCCAACACGCGTACAGCTTCCGTTGCATAGATCCTATCTAATCTTGCAGCATAATCCCGTCTGAAAAACGTATACTCAACCTGCCAACCCCCCCTCCCACAACATCCAAAAACCCCCACGTCTCCAAACACATTACGTAACAAGCCCAACATACACCCCGCCCCCCTCGGTTCCACATCCCCCCCTTAATAACACAATTCCAATCTCCCCTATTACAGTGACTAAAGGTAAACCCCTTAAATAGTACATAAAAAATTCCCTCACAAAGTTCTCCTTGACTCGTGCGTTGCCATCTGCCGGCATATACACTCCTATAAAAACAAACCCTCGTTGCACCCCACTCCCCCTCTACCCTCACAAACCCCCCCCCCCTCCTCCCACCCAAAATACGCAATGGATTGGTTTCCTTTACAACCACAGCAACCCCACCTTTTAACCTCATAGAGCCACTCACATACAACTTATAACCTTTCAAAGACAACTCACAACCAAACTTATAATTGTGCTCCTGAATGAAACATATATCCCCATTAAATCTCTTTAAAAACCATTCCACCCATACTCTTTTAACCTCGGCTCTCAGGCCATTAACATTGATCGTTACGACCTTGAATTATGACAGTAAAGGCGGCTTGCCCCCCCGCCTTGGAAAAGGCACCGCGTGACCTGGCTGCTGACTAGAGCCCCGTTTGTCACCTTGTCTGTCCAGTCCCCAACCCCCCCCCCTTCTCCTTTGAACCTTTCAGTACTTCAGCACCGCTACACCCACTCTCCGGGAGATCCAACTGGGCTTCCAAGACTTCTTCCCAGGTCTCTGCCTGGCGTTAAGACGTCATCCATATCAGACGTCCCAGCTGTTCTCTTGCGTGAACCTCCGTCTCCACATGTAACCTCTTCTTCCATGCACGCTCTGTGCACCTCAGCCACTACCGTGTGCTTCTTCCCCTCATTGCACACGGTCTTCCCACGTCCCGATGAGACAGTAGTCTCCTCCAATGAGCGTCCACGCTGCTCATCATCCAGACTCTCCTCCACCTCACTCAGGAAGGTATTCAAAACCTCATCCAACATTCCATCCTGTTGCATTACAGGCTCACCGTCATCGTTCGTCGTCGTCGTCTGCTCAGGCCCCGTCCCCACAGGTAACGTAGCACATGAGTTCGTCTTCGCCTCTGCTTTATCCACTTCCTCACTCCAACTGCACGATGCCTGCCTTTCGGCCGCATCTGTCTCCTGCACCACAGGACCCAACTGCTGATCCACCGGTGTTGGCATCTGTTCCCTCCGTCCTGGTTTCCTATGGCATTGGGCTGCCATATGGTTTAAATGATCCGCACAGCCTGCAAGTTCGTCTCTGTCCTGCATAGTATACGTAGACCTGCGTTCGGAACTCTTCCAGTAAAACATAGGAGGGAATTGATTGTCGTAACGTCATCTTCAGATTGAAGGATCCCTCGGGCAGTCCCACATAAGCCCCTTCCTTCCACACTCCCAATTCCGCCGCATGAATCTTGCCATAACGACGGAAGACCGCAACCACATCATACTCTGTAGCTTCAAAGGGCACATTCCTGACCTTTACGTATGTCACATAGCTGGATACATCATGTAGACATACCTCCACTGCTGCATTCACAGCCATCCTCTTCTCGTGGTACTTGTCAACTATGCTTGAGTAATACCCAGCATTTATAAATTTGATAAAAATCCTCGTAACTCCGTTAACAGCCACACCATAAAGCTCTTCATTGGGTATCCCATACACATCACGAATAATCGTAGGGAGTAGCACCTGCATGGTAGAACTGCTTAGGGCCCCACGTACTAATTCCACACAGACAGTATTCACCCTGCGTCCATGTCTGTCCGCCATTTTGATTGCTCAAAACAGGTAAACTGCGCAGAAAATCAACTGAATCGGGAGCGCCTGCGCAGCACGTCCACTCAGCCCGGAAGCGAAGAGGACAATGCTCTTTATTATGCAAATTGGGTAGAATGGTTCTACGTATGGCATTATTGATAAATGTTGAGCTAATTCTAATTGTAGGCACGATGTACCATGTACATGTGCACACCTGGGCGAGCAGCTGCGCGGACCGTGCAGTTCTAATGGACCTGTATGGTCGGTGTAGGTGTTCGCTCGGATGTGTTCTTGACATCATTGGTTCAATTATTACCCTATATTTCTTTCCGTGTTCAGAGCAGAAGGAATTTCGTCTGTAACTAAATGATGAATGTATACTTGTATTATATCATTCTAGTGTACATTAAGAGCAAGGATGATTAATTGGAGGAAGGGTTAATATAGGTTGTATGTTTTTTTTTTCGAATGTTAACTTATCCACATGTATCTAGTATAGGACAGTTTTGACTATTATTATTATTAAATATTAGCCGGTATTCTCCCGGCCCGGGCCTTTTCCAAGTGGTGGCCCGGCCTTGGCTCCCTCTTTAAGGAGTGTCTGAGACCTAAGTCTCCCATGGGAGGAGGCACAAGTACCTCATCTTTGGGACCAACTGTCCCCAGGCCTAGCCACAAGCTAGGCCTCTCTGGTCTGCCATCCCCGCCACAAGGGGGCTAATGGGAATGACAGTCTTATGAGCTAAAGGCTCGGGCTCAGGCACCTACCCTACCCTAGAAGGGTTAGCCATGGTGTCGATCGACAGTTTTGAGTTTCGGTATCAGATTTTATAGTTGGTTATAGTTGTCATATTTGTTATATTATGTTATTTGTTATTGTTTCAATATCTAATGTAATGTTTTTCAGTTATTGTCATATATTGTCATCTTTATGGTTTTTCCTTTTGTCTGTCTTTTTTTTTGTATGGTTTTAAATAAAATAAAATAAAAAAAAAAAGTTCTCGGATGTAACGAGTTGATGGAAGTTGCTCCCTCGATGAATTCCACCAAGGAAAGTCTGCTGGGTAGTTTCAAACACAAAAGCTCCTTTATGGAACGTGTGATTAGTTGATTTTTCCATTTAATGTCTTTTAAAAAACAGGTTTCTGTTGCATATGAAAACATTTTCCACAACTTTTAATAAAATGTGCCTCCTGAACACCAGGACAGCCATTTATTCCCTAGATTAACCAATAATTCATTACCTCAGGTTTCCGCCATGACGGCAGATGAAAATTAGATCATCGGCAGTTTCGTCATAGTTGAAAAATGGTCATTGTCTTGGAGGTGATTGGAAATTGCTTTTTGAAAATGAATATGTTATTGTTGGAAAAGAATAGAGATCAGTGGAGGAAAAATTATAGTAGGGGATAGTTAGGTAGTTGGGGGTACCAACACACCACCATACACTGCAATGCAAACACAATACAGCATAACAATACACATACATTGTCCTCTTCGTTTCCCGGGCTGAGTGGACGTGCTGCGCAGGCGCCCCCGATTCATTTGATTTTCTGCGCAGTTTACCTGTTTTGAGCAATCAAAATGGCGGACAGACATGGACGTAGGGTGAATACTGTCTGTGTGGAATTAGCACGTGGGGCCCAAAGCAGTTCTACCATGCAGGTGCAAACTCCCTACGATTATTCGTGGATGTGTATGGGATACCCAATGAAGAACTTTATGGTGTGGCTGTTAACGGCGTTAAGAGGATTTTCATAAAATTTTAAAATGCTGGATTTTACTCAAGCATAGTGACAAGTACCACGAGAAGAGGATGGCCGTGAATGTAGCAGTGGAGGTATGTCTACATGATGTATCCAGCTATGTGACATACGTAAAAGTAAGGAATGTGCCCTTTGAAGCTACAGAGTATGATGTGGTTGCGGTATTCCGTCGTTATGGCAAGATTTCATGCTGCGGAATTGGGAGTGTGGAAGGATGGGGCTTATGTGGGACTGCCCGAAGGATCCTTTAATCTGAGATGACGCTACGGCAATCAATTTCCTTCATATGTTTTGCGGGAAGATTTCCGAAACGCAGGTATTACGTATACTATGCAGGCCCAAAAGGCGGACTTTTTAGGCTGTGGGATCATTTGACCATATGGCCAGCCAATGCCACAGGAAACCAGGACGGAGGGAAACAAATGCCAACAACGGTGGATCAGCAGTTGGTCCTGTGGTACAGGAGACAGATGCGGCTGAAAGGCAGGCATCATACAGTTGGAGTGAGGAAGTGGTTTAAAGCAGAGGCGGAGAAGGTCTCTTGTGCTACGTTACCTGTGGGGACGGGGCCTGAGCAGACGACGACGACGACGACGACGACGACGACAACGAACGAACGATGACGGTGAGCCTGTAATGAACAGGATGGAATGTTGGATGAGGTTTTGAATAACTTCCTGAGTGGGTGGAGGGGAGTCTGGATGATGACAGCATGGAGCTCTTGGAGGAGGCTACAGTCTCATCGGGACTGGGAAAGACCGTGTGCAATGGGGGGAAGAAGCACACGGTTTAGGGGGCTGAGGTGCACAGGAGTGCATGGGAGAGGAGGTTAAGTGGAGACGGAGGTTCACGAAGAAACAGCTGGGACGTTCTGATATGGATGACGTTTTAACGCCAGGGCAGAGACCTGGGAAGAAGGCTTGGAAGCCCAGGTTGGATCTCCCGGAGAGTGGGTGTAGCGGTGCTGAAGTACTGAAAGGTTAAAAGGTTAAGGGGGGGGGGGGGGGTTGGGGGGGACTGGACAGGCAAGGTGACAAACGGGGATTAGTCAGCAGCCAGGTCACGCGGGTTGCCATTCCAAAGGGGCGGGGGGGGAAAGCCGCCTCTACTGTCATAATTCAACGTTGTAACGATCAATGTTAATGGCCTGAGAGCCAAGGTTAAAAGAGTATGGGTGGAATGGTTTTTTTAAAGAGAATTGAAAAATATATGTTTCATTCAGGAGCACATTATAAGTTTGGTTGTGAGTTGTCTTTGAAAGGATATAAGTTGTATGTGAGTGGCTCTTTGAGGTTGAAAGGTGGGGTTGCTGTGGCTGTAAAGGAAACCAGCCCCTTGTGTATTTTTGGGGTGGGAGGGGGGGGGGAGGGTCGTGGGGTGGAGGGGGAGGGGGGTTGCAACGAGGGTTTGTTTTTTTAAGGAGTGTTATGCGCGGCAGATGGCAACGCACGAGTTAAGGAGAACTTTGTGAGAAAATTTTTGATGTACTATTTAAGGGGTTTACCTTTGTCACTGTAATAGGGGGAGATTGGAATTGTGTTATTTAGGGGGGGGGATGTGGAACCGAGGGGGGCGGGGTGTTGTTGGGCTTGTTACGTAATTGTTTGGGGACGGGGGTTTTGGATGTTGTGGGGAGGGGGGGTTGGCGGGTTGAGTATACGTTTGTCAGACGGGATTATGCTGCAAGATTAGATAGGATCTATGAAAACGGAAGCTGAAACGTGTGTTGGAGGTCAGGATTTTTTGTTTGTGGGGTTTTCTGATCATAGGGCAGTTTAGCAGATCTTGATTGGGAAGGGATGGTTAGGGATACAATCGGGTTTCTGGAAATTAAATGCAAGACTCATGAGGATTTGAGGAGGTGGTATGGCTTTTGGGGAATGGTGGCAAATTTTTTTGGGATTCTAGAGAGGTTAGAGTCGTGTGTCTTAGAATGGGGGGGAAAGGGCCCACGCTAAGCCGGGTATAGCGGGTTTTCATAAGGGGAAGGGAAGGGAAGAGGCAGAGTGGAGGTATGGGTTGCAAAACTATTTTGATTTATCAGCTAAATGGGTGTTATGAGGAAGGGGGGGGGGGCGGCAGTAGGGAAACCCCATGGTGCAATAAAGGACAGGTTGGCTGAGTTACATAATGGTAGATTTGATGCAGTACGTGTAAGGGGCGGGGAATGGAGGCTGTGCTGTGGGGTGATAAAACCTTCGGGAAGTGTTTTGCGAGGTTTTTAGGGAAAGGCAGAGGGATTCGCCCTATTTTAAAAATTGGAGGTAAGTGAGGATATGGGTGGTTATACAAGGGACAGGTACTGAATACTACAGAAGGCATGAGCAATTATTCTGATTTCTGGTTCCAAAAGAAGTGGGGAAGGGGGAGGAGGGCGATGCTATTGAGGTGGGGGGGGGAGGGGTTTAGGGTCAAGTGAAGGGAGGGCATGGGGATGGGAGGTGAGATTAGCAGGGGGGAAGTTGAGGAGGCTGGTGTTCATATGAGTACTGGCAAGGCGCCGGGTATAGATGGGATATCAAATGATTTTTATAGAATTCAATGGGAGCACATTAAGTACTGTCTGGTGAGGGTCATGAATTGTATGCGACGGGAGGGACAGTTAGGACAGACTCAGCGAACGGGTGTAGTCGTTTAGTACGCAAAAAGCAAGAGGGAAGAAGTATTGAGTGATTTACGAGAGCTATTTCGCTAATGTGTGCCGACTACAAGATTTTCGCGAAGATATTGGGCAATAGGATGAAGAAGGTGTTAGGTGGGGTTATTCATAAGGGGCAGATGGGTATTCCGGGCAGAAGCATGAGAGATGGGCATGGCCGCATTAGGGATTTTTTGAAGGGTTGCAGCGGGGGAGGGCTTTTGGGCATTGATTGGGAAAATTTGCTTTACGACTGTGTAGTAGAAATTTTCCCGAGGGCTTAGTTTGTTGCATCTCGGTTTTGGCATGGGAGTGGTGAGGTGGGTTGATACAATGTATTCGTCTGCAATGGTGCGAGTACAAATTAATGGTATGTTGGGAAGGCCTGTAAGGATGGAGAGGGGTTTGAGACAGGGATGTCCCCTGTCTCAAATATTGTTTGCGTGTATGCAGCATCCTTTTTATGGGCTGGTTGAGGGGAGGGGATTTTACATGGGGAAAAGGGGATGGGTGTATAGATGTGGTGGGTTATGTGGATGATACACTGTTCTGATGGCAGGATGAGGGATTGGGTTTACGGTGGGAAGTGTTTTGGGGAGCTTTTCGGGAGGGGTCTGGAAATGCGGGGTGAACAGAGCAAAATCAAGTTTGCTGGAGGTGGGTGCCTGGGTGGGGGGGGGCTTGGGGTTGGAGTTTGGGTGGGAACTAGTGGATAGGCTAAAAATTTGTGGAGTTATATACATGGCAGTGCGCGGGAGGTAGGCAGGTGAATTCGGAGGTGGGGGTGGAGAAGGCAGTAAAAAGGGGGTTAAAGGAGTTTACGGGCGGGGGACGTCACCTTACAACAGCGGGCGATAATTGTAAATTCATTAGTTTATAGTAAAGTATGGAGTATGGCTGTGGTGTATCCAATGAGGACCCCAAAGACATACATGAGATTCAGAGGAGGGCATTACTTTTATGTTTGGGGTTTCGGGAGGGCATGGCTAAGCAAGGAGGTGGTGATGTCAAATATACGCAGTGGAGGAGTAGGTCTTTTAGCGTTGGGGCCGAGAGTTAAAGGCTTTATATGTGAAACAAAGGCCCCGTTAGGGAGGGGGGGGAAAGAGGGGTTAGAGTGGGGAAAGTGATGAAGGATGTGAGGGATGGGGAGTGGAAAAAAAATTTAATTGAATGCGAGGATATTCTGAGGTTATTGTTATTGATTAGGGAGGTGGAAAAACTTGGGTGGGGGCGTTTGGTGACGATGAGTAGAAGGCGGGAAAATTTTCATACAGGGGGTATCGGTTTATCCCTTGTATGATTGGGGTATGATATGGAATGACTTTCGAAAGCTTAAGTTAATGCCGAGAGTACGGGAGTTTGTATATAGGTTTATAATGGGGATATTAGCATCGAAAGCTGTTTTGTGTTCAATGGGATTGGTGAGGGAACAGACCTGCGATCACTGTGGAGAACAGGAAACAGCTTTTCATCGGTTTATTTCTGTGAAAGAGTTGAGGGAGGTGAGGGTTTGGTTAGCGAAGGTTTTTCGGTTGATGGTGCGGGGTAATGTAGGGACCCTGCGGCCTTAACATTAGAAGTATGCGGGGTCTCAAGAGAGTGAAAAGGGCAATTATGTATGTAGTGGTGGATTTTCTGTATATTTCCTGGGGGATGAGGGACACGGGAGGAGGAAGAATTAGGATTAGAGCAATTGCGGCGGGCATATATAGAACGGTTTGCAGAAACAAACTTATTTACGGGGAACAGTGGAGGACACGTTTTCCGGAGACCTACTGTAAACTTACGGTCAATGGCCTCATTCAGTTGGCGAGATAATTATATGTAAAGGACTGGTTTCCTTTATAAGCGGGTTGCATTAGTTTATCGGAGGGAGAGTGTATAAGGTAAAGGACTTGTGAAGGAATGTGAGGGTCGGGAAGGTATGTACTGCGTGGTGCTGTGTTGACATGTAAGTTTTGTGTGCAAGATTTTGATGGGCCCAAGATTTGTATAAAATAGGTCCTTGAGATTAAAAGAGAGTTATAGAAGTCACTGTCCATGTTAGTCTACCAGTTGTTGCAAAGATAATTTTTCTGGTATGTAATTTCGCAGTTTTTTATTGTAAATTTGTAGGGAATTTCTTTTCGCTTAGACGAGGTTTATATTCGTTTTTACATAATTGTTTTCCATCACCTTTGTAATGTTATTAAGTTTCGTTGCTGATGCAACGTATGCTGTAAAAATTTTGCAGTTGTTGATGCTTTATACCTTATGCAATTTTGTGTAATGCTTATTTTTGTTATAGAAAAAATGTTTTCGGAAAATTACCAGACTTTGTTCTTAAGTTAAATCTCATAATCAGTTGCATGTATATATAAAGTTACGAAAAAGTTATGTTTGATCACTGCTGTGATCAATACGTGTGTGAATGATGTGGGTGTATTTATAGATGAGTTTTCATGGGGGGTGGTCCCCCCTCCAACAGTTTTGTGTGTATGTGTCAGATATATTATTTTGTATAATGTGTGTCAGTGCATGGTGTGTATGTATTTTGCGTGTTTCATAATTTTTCTCTTGCACTTGTGATATAATTCTTCGTAATCTTGTTCAGATCCTGTATTATTGTGGTATTAAACATTTTATACTATCTTGTAATTTATGATGTTTTAAATAAAATATAAAAAAAAAATACACATACACCACAACACACTACACACCACAATACACTATACACCACAATACACTACACACCCAATACCTACACACCACGACACACACAACACCCCCACAACACACTATACCCACAATACATCTACACCCACAACACACTAACAAACCACAATACACTACACACCACAACACACTTTTACACCACAAAACACTACACACCACAATACACAAACACCACAACACACTACACACCACGACACACTACACACCACAACACACTATACACCACAATACACTACACACCACAACACACTACACACCACGACACACTACACACCACAACACACTATACACCACAACACACTATACACCACAATACACTACACACCAATACACTAACACCCAACAACTACCACGACACACTATCACCACATCACTACACACCACAACACACTACACACCACGACACATATCACCACAACACACTATACACCACAACACATACACTCCAACATATACACACACACAACACACACCACACACCACTACACACACAACACACTAACACCACGAAAACTCTATACACCACAACACACTACACACCACAACACACTAACACCCCAACACACTACACACCACGACACACTAAAACACCACAACACACTTACACACAACACAACACACACAAAACACTACACACCACAACACACTACACACCCAACACACTACACACCACAACACACTAAACACCACAACACACTACACACCACGACACACTACACAACACAACACACTACACACCACAAACACCCACACACCACAACACACTATACACCACAAACACACTATACCCCCACAAAAAACTATAACCAACAATTACACACAACACACATACACCACAACACACTATACACCACAACACACTACACACCACAATACACTACACACCACAACACACTACAACCCAACACTACACACCACAAACACTATACACCACAACAACTATACACCACAACACACTACACACCACAACAACACTATACAAACCCCAAAAACACTACACACCACAACAACTACACACCACAAACACTACACACCACGCACACATACACCAAACACACACACACCACAACACACTACACACCACAACAAAACTACACACCACAACACACTATACACCACAACACACTACACCCACACAAAACACTACACACCACCCAAAACTACACACCACATACAACACACACAATACACTACACACCACAACACACTACACACCACGCACAATACACCCACTACACACACGAACCCCTACACACCTACACACCACGACACACTCACACACGACACAATACACACCACTACCACCCCCGACACAATACACACCACTACACACCACGACACATCACACCACGACACATACACACCACGAACACTACACACCACGACCACTAACACCACAACACACACCACAATACACTACACACCACAACACACTACACAAACCCCAATACACTACACACCACAACACATACACACCACAACACACTACACACCCCCAACACACTACACCCCCACAAACACACTAAACCACAACACACTACAAAACCACAATACACTACACACCACAAACACTACACACCACGACCAATACACACCACTAACACCACGACACACTACACACCACGACACATACACACCACGACACACTACCACTACACACCACAACAACACTACACACCCACGACACACTACACACCACAACACACTACACACCACAACACACTACCACCAGACACAATACACACCACTACACACCACCACCCCTACACACCACGACACAAATACACACCACAACACACTACACACCACGACACACTCACACCCCGAAAACTACACACTACACACCACAACACACTACCCCACCACACACTACACACCACGACACACTACACACACGACACCACTACACACCACAACACACTACACAAACCCCGACACACTACACACCCCGACACATACACACACGACCACTACACCACGACACACTACACACCACGGGCACACTACACACCACGACACACTACCACCCCAACACACTACACACCACGACACAACACACACGACACACTACACACCACAAAACACTACACCCACGACACACTACACACCACGACACACTACACACCCCGACACACTACACACCACAATACACACCACGACACCTACACACCACAACACACTACACACCACGACACACTACACACCACGACACAATACACACCACTACACACTACACACCACAACACCACTACACACCATGACACACTAACACCACGACCACTACACACCACAACCCCACTACCCCAACCCCCACTACACACCACGACACCTACACACCACACACACTACACCTGACACACTACACACCACGACACACTACACACCACAACACACTACACACCACAAAACACTACACACCACGACACACTACCCCCACAACACACACACCCACAACACTACACACCACGACACACACAAAACCACGACACACTACACACCACGACACACTACACACCACACACACTACACACCACAACACACTACACACCCGACCACTACACACCACGACACACTAACCCCACGACACCTACACACCATGACAC
This sequence comes from Cherax quadricarinatus, assembly GCF_026875155.1. NCBI lineage: Eukaryota > Metazoa > Arthropoda > Malacostraca > Decapoda > Parastacidae > Cherax > Cherax quadricarinatus. Next base: position 18,899,203 of record NC_069494.1, read on the forward strand.
ACTACACACCACGACACACTACACACCACAACACACTACACACCACAACACACTACACACCACGACACAAAACACACCACTACACACCACGACACACTACACACCCCGACACACTACACACCACGACACACTAACACACCCCGACACACTACACACCACGACACACTACACACCACGACACACTACACACCACGAACCCCATACACACCACAACACACAACACACCACGAACACTACACACCACGACACACTACACACCACGACACACTACACACTACACACCAACACACTACACACCACAAAAACACAACACACCACGACCCTACCCCCACGCACACTACACACTACACACAACACACTCACACCACAACACAAAAACACACCACGACACACTACACACCACGACACACTACACCACGACCACTACACACTACACACCACGACACACTACACACCAAACAAAAACACACCACGACACACTACACACCCCGACACACTAAAACACCGACACACTACACACTACACACCACAACACACTAAAACCACAACAACTACACACCCACAACACACTACACCCACAAAACCCCTACACACCACGACACACTACACACAAACACTACACCACAACACACACACACCACAACAAAACTACACACCACAACACACTTTCACACCACGACACAATACACACCTACACACCCCGACACACTACCACCACGACACACTACACACACAACACACAACCCCTACACACCACGACCCCTACACACACAACACACTACACACCACGACCACTACACACCACAACACACACACACCACGACACACTACACACCAAAGACACACTACACACCCGACACACTACACACCACACCTACCACCCAGACACACTACACACCCCGACACACTACACAACCACAACACACTACACACCACGACACACTACACACCACGACACATACACACCACGACACACTACACACACGACACACTACACACCACGACACACTACACACCCCCGACACACTACACACCACAACACACTACACACCCGACACATACACACCACGACCCCACTACACACCACGACACACTACACAACCCCACAACACACTCCACACACTACACACCCCGACTACACACCACGACACACTACACACCACGACACACTACACACCACAACACACTACAACACGAACACTACACACCACGACACACTACACACCACGACACACTACACACCACGCACACTACACACCACGACACACACACACCACGACACACTACACACCACAAACACACTACACACCACACACACACCACGACACACTACACACCACGACACAATACACACCACAACACACTACACACCACGACACACTACACACCACGACCCCACTACACACCCCAACACACTACACACCACGACACACTACACACCACGACCACTACACACCACGACCACTACACACCACAACACACCCACACACCACGACACACTACACACCCCGACACACTACACACCACGAAAACACTACACACCACGACACACTACACACCAAGACACACTACACACCACGACATACTACACACCACAACATACTACACACCAAGACACACTACACAAACCCCACACACTACACACCACGACACACTACACACCACGACACACTACACACCACGACACACTACACACCACGACACACTACACACCACGACACACTACACAAACCACGACACCCCTACACACACGACACACTACACACCAAGACACACTACACACCACGACACACTACACACCACAACACACTACACACCACGACACACTACCCCACCCCGACACACTACACACCACGACACACTACACATCACAACACACTACACACCACGACACACTACACAAACCCCGACACACTACACACCACGACACCCCTACACACCAGACACACTACACACCACGACACACTACACACCACGACAAAACTCACACCACGACCAATAACAACCCGAACCTACCACAAGACACACTACAACCACGACATACTAACCCACAACTACTAACACCACGACACACTACACACCACGACACACTACACACCAAGACACACTACACACCACAACACACTACACACCACGACACACTACACACCACCGACACACTACACACCCCGACAAAACTACACACCACGACACACTACCACCCAAGACACACTACACACCACGACACACTACACACCACAACATACTACACCACGACCATACACACCAGCACACTACACCCCACAGACACACTAACACCACAACACATACACACCACGACAAAACTACACACCACGACACACTACACACCACGACACATACACACCACAAACACTACACACCACGACACCACTACACACCACGACACCTACACACCCCGACACACTACACACCACGACACACTACACAAGAACACTACACACCCGACACACTACACACCCCGACACACTACACACCACGACACACTCACACCACGAACACTACACACCAGACACACTACACACCACGACATACTACACACCACAACATACTACACACCCCGACACACTACACACCACGACACACTACACACCCAAAACACATACACACCACAACACACTACACACCACGACCACACTACAAAACCACGACACACTACACACCACGACACATACACACCACGACAACTACACACCAAGACACCCCTACACACCACGACACACTACACACCACAACATACTACACACCACGACACACTACACACCAAGACACACTACAAAACAACGACTCACTACACACCACAACACTCTACAAACACAATACCCACAAACACACAACACACCACAAGAATACCACAACACTAACACACCACCACAATTACACATCCAACACACCATACAACACACCACAAGACACAGCACAACACACAACACACAAACACCACCAAGGAAAACAGCACAACACACACCATAACACACCACCACAATAAACCACCCAAAAACACCATCAACACACCACAAGACACAGCAAACACAAACATAACCACACCACCCCAATTACCCCTCCAACACACCATACAACCACCACAGACACAGCACAACACACAAAACATAACACACCACAATTACCCCTCCAACACACCATACAACACTCCACAACACAGCACAACAACAAAACAGAACAAAACCAACACAAGACCAGCACCCCAAAAACATAACACAGAACCACCACCACAACATACCCCAACCCCAAAACCCCACACAAACCCCACACAACAACCCCAAACCAAACACCCCACAAAACACAATACACACAAAACGAGAACCACACCACCACAACACACAACAACACGCACTTCCGACCCTGTAAGAGAAACGCGCAAAAAACAGAAAAAAGCTAGCAACCCTAGCAAGGGTGAAACACCCTTTTCCTCAGGTCGCACATTTCGAGGGTCGCCATGTCGTGTACACTGGTGGACTTGCAGCCTCCCAGTGACACTGGTGACTCCGCACTCCCAGTGTACACTGGGGGACTCTGCAGCCCCCCCCCGGTACACTGGTGGACTCTGCAGCCTCCCAGTGTACACTGGTGGACTCTGCAGCCTCCCAGTGTACACTGGTGGACTCTGCAGCCTCCCAGTGTACACTGGTGGACTCTGCAGCCTCCCAGGTACACTGGTGGACCTTCAGCCTCCCAGGTACACTGGTGGACTCTAGCTCCCAGGTCACTGGTGGACTCTGCAGCCTCCCGTGTACACTGGGGCTCTGCAGCTCCCAGTGTACACGGGGACTCTGCAGCCTCCCAGTGTACACTGGTGACCTGCAGCCCCCAGTGTACCACTGGTGGACTCTGCAGCCTCCCTGGAGAGACGGAGAACTCTTTTGATTCATCTCTAACAGACGGTCCCACATACCGCACCTCAAAATTAACTTGGGACTATGAGTGACCGTTCGGGAAGAATCTAGCAGCGAGCCTGAGAGTTTAGCCGGGTCTGGTTTATGATGGTTTTTAATGTTGTTAGTGTTGTGCTTGTTGGGGAGGTGGTTATGGTTGTAATTTTAAAATTTGATATTTTTGGATTCCGTTGTGCCATTGTTGTTTCAACCTTGTATTGTTAATGCTGTTGTGCCATTGTTGTCCGTTGTTATGTTACTGTTACCCTTGTTTGTGTGCAGAACAACAACTGTGAAAAATTGTGAAATTTCAAGCGCTTTTGTCATTTCTCACATTATCTAGGAGCTGTTTACTGTTTCTTATTGCATGTTGTGTGTTTATGTGTGTATGTGTGTAGGTTGCAGGGGCGAGCTACAGCTCCTAGCCCCACCTCTTGATAGCTACTGGGTTCCTCCTACGTACTCCCCCTAAATGTGCTCCACCTAATTGTGGTTGAGGGGCGAGACTCAGCTCTGGCCCGCTTTCACTGATAGCTACTAGTTCTCTTCTCTCTCTCTCTTCTTCTCTCTCTTCTCTCTCTGTTCCTGAGCTTTGTCATACCTCGCCTTTAAAGCTTGGGATTTGGGTTTCCCGCTCCTACGTCACTTGTAGCTATTACTTCCTGACGCTCTATGACTGAAGAATACTTCCTAAAATCCCGTGACTTGTTGAGTCTTCAGCTTTCAATTGTGACCTCTTGGGTTTTTGTGTCCCTCTCTGGAACATCCTGTCTCTGTCACCTTATCTATCCACGCAGTATCTTGTTGTCGTTATCATGTCTCCCTAAACCCCTTTTCCTCCAGTGTCGTCAGTCCGTTTCCCTCAACCTTTCCCTGTAGGGCATTTCCTGAGTCTGGAACTAGCCCTTTTGCCAACCTTTGTACTTCTCTTTAATTTTTGAGTGCTTGACCAGGTGTGGTTCGAACCGGTTTTGCATACTGCAGTATGGCCTGACGTACACAGTGTACAGTGTACTGAACGTTTCTTATTAAGGTATCGGATGTTCCAGGTTTGCCAGGGCCCTATGCTGCAGCAAATTATCTGGTTGATGTGTGCCTCGAAAAGACGTGCTCGATCTTATGCCACCCAAGATCTTTCTCCTGAGTGAGGTTTGCAGTCTTTGTCACCTAGCTATTTCTCTGTCTGCGGTCTCTTTTCCTTCCCCAATCTTCCTGACTATGCATTTTGGGGGCTGAAATTGAGAAGCCGTTTCTGGACCATGTTCAGTCTGTTCAGGTCTCTTTGTTGGGCCCGCCTGATCTCATCCGTTTAATTTTTCTTTTAACTTCACATCATCTGCGAACAAGGAAAACTTCAGGTCAATCCCTTCCATTATTTTTTATTCACATATATCAAAAACTAGCCTGGTCTAGAAATGATCTGGGGACCTGCTCGTCACAGGCGCCCATGTGATACATTTTCAAGTATCATGACTCGTTGTTCCTCCCCGTCAGGTATTTTGATCATTGATGGATTCCCTCTCCCACAACATCCACAGGATGGGTTCCCTCTCCACAAACCACAGTTGGCTCCCTCTCCCTAACGTCACACAGGTGCCCTTCCCGTTATAGGCTGATCCCAGCTTCTGCACTAATCTCTTGTGAGGCTGTGCCCAAGGCTTCTGCAGCCAAGAAATGTAATCAACCCACCCCCTATCTCCTGTGTCTTTTTTCTGTTACTTTGTCCGAAATCCAGGGAAGCTTTGGACACAGGATTTTCCCTTTTGAATCCGTGATGGGTTGTCGTTTATAATCTTGGTTCCGTTCCGTGCTCCAACACTCCCTCCCGTTAAACTTTCCTTGACTTGCTCTATACCGTCGTGAAGGTCTATGTTTAGTGCCCCGTTTCCGCTCCTTTTTAATAATGGGATTATATTGCGTTCTTCCATACTCGATAGTGCCCGTTTCAAGGGTGTGTTGAAAATTGTGGTTAGTGCAACACACAGTGTCTCTGCTCCCCCTCTAAAGGGCCACGAGATTGGTCCCACGCTTTTAATTCGGTTTCAGTTCTCACCTTCCCCCAATTTTGTACATTTCCCTTGTTGGATACCCCTTTTTGGGCCCCCCTTTATTTTGAGTCTTCCTTTT
>NC_069494.1:18905740-18921943 GCF_026875155.1 Cherax quadricarinatus
TAAAAAAAATTCTAAAACTTAACGAAAAAAAATATTTCATTGTGTTTATCAAATTACGTAAACTTACATAAAATATTTTAACAGAGGAAATGGGACCCCGAATCCTGATAAACAACCTACGTCACGACCTTAACTGAAACGAGAAAAAAGCACGGAGTTGGGACTAAAATTTCCCACCAACATACGCAAACCTAACTATCAACTAAACCTAATTACCAGGAACCATAGAAAAAGGACAGCAACTTACAGAAGGGTTATTACAGGCATTCTCACTGCAGCTTTTGTGAACCTTTTTTTTAATCTTCTTAGGATACATCACTGCCCTTAGGACCTCGTAACGACCCCAACATTATGTCCCCACCGCCGACAAGGAGGGGGGAGTCGTCATACTCAAACCAGCGCAAAAAAAACACTAAAATGATGGACCTTTTGAGTGCCCCAGTCTACATACGAACCCATCAGCACTCAACAGGGGGGAGCTTCCCCAAAGTTTTTCTATAAAAAACCAGACAAATACTCAAAGCACTAGAAAAAGGGAAAGGGAAATTCTGTAATGTTCCCAAGCAACCTAAACCAGCCACATTTAGGGTTTCCCCCAAAGCCCCAAAACACAATTTTCCTCTAAACCCAATCACGTGGGTATGGCGTGTCCACACAAACTACCGGATTTTTCCCAAACATTTTTCCTCCCTTTTTGGGGACCATCAGCCCCGCTCATTTAACATCAGGCGACCATTAAACCCGCATCCGAAACCCCTCCATCTGTAAAAAGAAACAAGCTTTTGGACGTATTTCCCCTTTTTCACAAAAGTCCTACCACTAAAGCCTCGGGGTTCTACGACTAAAGTCAAATAGGACCTTAATCTTCCTCTACCCCCCGGAAATTTTTGGTTGCTTGTTTGAACTCTGTGTAATTTCAACTGTTTTTTTTTTCAAAAAAATGCTCTACAAACAGCCCTACGGCAGGGGAATGGGGTCCCCCATCAGTCCCCGTCCTAGCCAACTTTTACGGGAACACCTAGAGTCCAAAACACTTCCCAACATATCCCTTCAGCTACTTGGTTACTTGTGGCGACGTCCCGTAATAACTCCCAAACGTTTTGATGTCGGAATCTTCGGCAAGGCTCAACGCAGTTGAACCCGGTGACCCAGTTTACATAGAAAAAGAGTCCAATGACAAGCAACCTTTCCTAGACGTCCTCATCCACAAAGTAAATATCTAAGATTTAAAATTTAGGGAAACCCCTAAAAATAAAAATGATCTCAACACTTCTATTCCAGTCAAGATCCCAAGCCCAAAAAGAGGCACATATGGGGTTTTTCCAAAGCATCCCGAATTTGTAGTCCCTGAGTTTTTGACGAAAAATGTACTAATTCACCAAACTTCACTGATTACATTTTCCTTCTTTGCATAAAGACTGCAAAAAAAGGCTTTCAGATCATTTTTCTCACCACCATCACTCCCAACAAAGTTATAATTCTTCCCAACACCCAGGTTGCACTAAACTTTTTAAAGTATTTTCACAACTACACCAGGTCGCCAGTTCCAGTTAAAATAAAGGATCTGCCCAGGAAAAATCAAAGCACAGAACCATCAATTGCAGGGGTTTCACTATCCCTGTGGAGGCCTGCGAAAGATTTATGAGGTAAACAGCAAGAAACCTCGCCCCCCCTCAATGAAAACATTTACATGTAAAAAAACGATAATTTGGGAACAACGCCTGTGTACAACACCAAATTCCCCAAATCTCTCATGAATTTCGGGGGACCCCAAATGTGATCAAAAAAACTTTTTCCGCAGCGCAATCCCTCGAATCAGCACTAATTGCTTTTTTTCAATACAATTAAACAAACAAAGGCGCTTACCATCTCTAAAGTTTACAAGAATCCCCCCTGAAAACAGAAACCCCATCCATAGTCTTCCTGTTAATACAACACAAAGCAATTACAGAGAATAAAACACTGAAAAACCTTCTCTATCCTCATTTGTCTACTTTTTTTCATGTTCCCCAAAGAAACTTTGATATCCTTTTATCATGTCCCATATTGTATTACTATACTATATCCCAATAGTATTCACCTCACTCGAGTCTATAATACCCCTCTGTGTCCATGTTTTGTTTGTAACCCCCCCCTTTGAAAAAGCCCCTGGAGGCGAAATTGCCAAAATAAAATGTCACATTATTTTTGCACTTGTTTTTCCTTTTATTTTTACATAAAAATATTTAGTTGGATTAGGCAAATTAAATTTGGCTTGTTTTAATAAGGTTAGGTATTTTTTCTAAGTTTTTTGGTACAAAATCATTAATTCATAAACTTTAAATGTTAAAAAAAATTTTTAGAAAGACTTAATTTTAAAGAGTTCTTGCAATTGCCCAGTTTTACTTATTCGGTACGAATATATATACTTTTAATTTGTAAGTTATGGATTTTCAAGTACAAAAATATCCTTACCTGCCCCCATATTCCGACCACCTTGTCTAACGACGAAATACAAAGTGTAATTTTTCCAAGATTCTATACTTTAAGTTCAAGGAACTGAGGCTTCTTTGTGAGTGGTTATCTTTCGTATTGTCTTTCCCCAGAGGCCCAAACAATTCACCCCTTGGCCTTCCCAAAAAAAACAAAAAAAAAATGCCTTTTTGGGGAAAAAACCGCTTAGGAAAATGAGGAAAGGATATGGGCTTTTAAATTTTATTTTTAAATTTATTATTATTATTATTATTTTTATTATATTATTTTTATTATTTTTATTTTTTTTTTATTATTAAAAAAAAAAAGTGCAAAACGGGTTTGAAAATTAAAAAATCCATAGTTATACTTATTGTTAGTGTTTGATAAAAGGGTTGTTAACTCTAGGCAGAATAGTGTATATTCACCCTTATTTAGTGTTTAAAATAAACTAAAAGGAAACAGTTATTATTTATGCCTCACTGATTTCATGAAAATTTTAAACTCTAAAGACGTGAGTTTATAATTTTTTTATTTTTTTTTCATTTAAAATTTCTATAATCCAAAAAAACTTTTGATTTTAAGTTAAAGAAACAGTGGGTTTAAATGAAATCTAAAAAAAAAAAAAAAATTCCCCCGGGTATGCACAAACCCTTAAAAAAAAAAATATTTTTTATTTAAGCACCAACACTTAAGTGTTTTAAGCTGACCAAGAGGCTTTCTCTGGTTTTACACGAAAAAAATTTAAACAAAATAGGCAAAATTTAAAATTTACATAGTCAAAATGAAAGCCCTGTTTTTTTAACAGTTATGGCTATCAAAAAAAAGGCTCTTCGTTTCTTCTCGTTTCCAAAGACTCCAAGATTTTTTAAAAAAGTCATTAAAAGATAAATAGTCTTAACTACAGGCCCCCATATTTCAATTTTGAATTTTTAAATGTAAATTTCTTTAAATTACACAAGTAACTTGTTCTGAAACAATGGTTTTTTGCTAAAAGAATCTGTGGGAGGGTTTTTTCCTTATATCGAATCTTATATAGTTTATGATAGTAGATTTGTTATTCGAGTTTAAGGGGGTTCTTTATCTCTCCTCTCATGGACTGATGGCTGTATCAAAAAAAATCAGTTACCCTTTTTTTTCTTTTTTTTAGTTGAAAATGTTGGGAAAAGTGCATATATGAAGAAGGGGTTTAAAACGAAATTTAAAAAGCTGAGTTAAACTATGTATTTTATAAAAATTCCATAATTCGGGTTAACTTTAAAAATTTTTTTGGTCAAACCCCAGGCATAGTCATACGTGAAATAAAAAAGGGGGAAAAAAATCAGGTAAGGGGAAAAAAAACGATACAAATGCCCGAAGACAGGTCGGGGAAAAGGGGAATAAAAAGAGAAGGAAAATGGTCACATGAGGAGAAAGCTAAAGGTAGGTCAAAAAGAGGGATTCTGTCAAAATAGAAAACTTGTCAAATACAGTAAGGTTACAGATGTAAGCATCTTCAAATAGTATATAAAAAATAAATCACAAAATCGCAAGGTAACACTGTGGAACCTGGGTCTCCATCGTGTGCGTATCTTACACTGCCAGCTTCCGCTGACAAATTCATAAATACGCAGGAGATATGCCGGATTTTACTCACCCCCAAAATCTTTTTCCCTTGCCCCCCTTTCCCCAAGCCTGTAAAAGGTCTTTGGGCGATTTGACCTTCCCCCAAATTTTATGACTTCTAATTTATGGGGTTAAACTTCGGAGTGAGTTGCTGCCCCCGGCTTGCATCCGTCCAGATCCCTTTTTGTCCCACCGATCCCCATCCATAGAATTTCCTATCAGTTTTTATTGTCTGCAAACAGGGACAACTCTGCATCTATCATTTCCCCCATGTCATTCACATATAAAAAAAAACAGCCGGGCCATTGGGTGACTTGTGGAGCCCTCGCTCTTCACAGGCGCCCACTCTGACACATCGTTACGTACCCTCACCTGTGTGTGTGTGTGTTGTGTGTGTGTGTGTGTGTTTTGTTGTTTTTGTTGTTGTGTGTGTGTGTGTGTGTGTGTGTGTGTGTGGTGTGTGTGTGTGTTTGAAAGCAAGACGAAGCCATTTTAGGATGATGAGTGTTTGGTTTTTCCAACTTTTTAAAACAGTGGCAGCATTGGAAAAATGAGGGAGGGGTTTTCACGAAGATCCTCGTCAAAGTATCCCGGACATTGCAAGTGTTATGGTAATTTAGTTGGGGCGTGTCAAAGAATTTTGACTAAAAATTTGTACATGAGGCGAGTGACTGCAAAATATGTGGCCCTCTTAAAAACTCAAAAACCAGAACATAGTTTTTGGCAACATGCGACATGGCGATTTTGGTCTCCCACACTTGTTCCCCAAATTAGCCGCTGTGATTCTTTCTCTTTCCCAAAAAAAAGGCTATAATATTTTCCGCAGCAGTCAAAAACACTTTTAATAGCACCCTCATGTTTCATTTTAAAAAAGACCCAAGTAATTGAGGCAAAAAAGTTTTTCCTACTAACCACTTTAGTGGAAAAAATTTTGTGGGCAAAATTCTCTCTTTCCAGGGGGAAATTATTGCAGTGAGAGATCCCGAATGTAAAGAATAAATTGAGAACAATAATTTTTGACAATAAATTATACCTAGAATACTGTAAGTCATATTAATGAAATTTGAAGTAAATTAAAACGCTTGTCTCACCCTTTTGGGGGTAATTGTTTCCCCACTATCTCCCTGTACACATCCAGTAACTAAATGTTAAAAGAACTCCAAAGCTATTTTTGAAGTTAGGAAACCAAAGGGGGGTGAATGGTGAATCAGAGGCCATCACTCGTAGTGCGTCTCACAAAAGAGGTCATAGATCCGCCTGCTTTATCTTGCGATGTATCAAACAAAAGCTAGGGGGAAATTCTTCTACTATCGTAGGTCTCCCGAAAGTTTTATTAACAATAAACGGGTCTTCTAGTAAAATCCCCGTTTTGACACACGAAAACAATACTCTTTTTTACGCAACAGTTTTAAAAACCCCCCTGCTAGGAGAGTCTAGCAATTTTATTTTTTTCTTTGTTGATGTGACGATTATTATTGATACACGTGTACTTTGTCATTTTGTTTATGTACGTATTTATTTCATCTTTTTTCTTATACAACTAGGATTTAAATTTTTTTTAATAATCGAAAGGGTTTTGATTTGCATATAAATCAAAGGGGGCTGCTTTGGTCACTGAGCTGTTCTCGTGGAAAAGACAATTTATAAGTAAGGAACGAAAAAGAAAACATGGGGAATTTCCATCGGCATTTTCCCGCCCGTCCGTCGAAAATGGGAAATTTTTTTTAATTTTTTTGTTAAATATTTCCTGTCGAAAAATTTTTGTTTTCCACCCCACTTATGATTACCTTTTTTCTTCTTTCCATTCATTATTTCTCTCATTTTTTTATTTTCCCTTTTCTTTCCCCTTTCCCCTTCCTCATTAAGGTTTATTTTCCTCACGTCCTCCCTTTAATCTTTATTTCAAGCCGAGACTTGACAACTCCCCGGGACTGCCTCCCTTTGGATCATCCATCAGAGCAATCTATCTTCACGGTCATATGGTCTTCCACTTGTAAGGTTTTTCCTTGGTTTGCAAGAAAACCCGGGTTGACACGTTGTTGTGGGTGGTTCTCCCTCCTACAATCGCCTGGACAATAGAATTTTGGGCGATTTTCGTTTTCGATTTTTTTTTTTTTGTCTTTTTTGCCACTATTCTGGATTATTTTTTTTACTTTCAATATTTCATCAAGCATATTTTCTCTCGCTTTGCGATTTTGTTGTTGTTTTCGTGTACTTGACACATGTTTGCTTGTGTGTGTGTGTGCATGTGTGTGTGTGTGTGTGTGTGAGTGTGTGTGTGTGTGTGTGTGTGTGTGTGTGTGTGTGTGTGTGTGTGTGTGTGTGTCTGTCTGTCTGTGTGCGCGTGTCCGTGTGTGTGCGTGTGTCTGTGTGTGTGCGTTTATGTCTGTGTGTGCGTTATGTCGTCGTGTCTGTGTCTGTGCTGTCGTGCGTCTGTGTCTGTGCGTAGTGTGTCTGTGTCTGTGCGTGTGTGTCTGTTCTGAGCACGGCTCTCAGTGTCTGGCGCGGCTCTGTGTGTTGGGCGCATTGTCCCTGTTGTCTGAGCGCATGTACTGTGTCTGGGCGCGTGTCCCTGTGTCTGGTGCGCGTGTCCCTGTGTCTGGGCGACTTGGTCCCTGTGTCTGGGAGCGTCTTGTCCCCTGCGTCTGGGCGCTGGTTCCCTGTGTCTGGGCGCCTGCCTTGTCCCTGTGTCTGGGTGCGTGTCCCGTCGTCTGGCGCTGGTCCCTGTGTCTGGGCGCTGGTCCCTGTGTCTGGGCGCCGTCTCTCTCTGACTGAGCGTCTCTGTCCCTCGGGCGTCTCTGTGGGGTGTGGTCTCTACTCACCTAGTTTACTCCCTTGGTTGTACTCGAGGGCCTTTTAGGGGGGTTTTTTGATACTCACATAGTTGTATTCACTAGTTGTGGCTGGCAGGGGTCGAATTCACAGCTCCTGACCCCGCTGTTCACTGGTCGCCTCTTCACTGCCTCCACGCATCATTCCCAGGGACTATTTTCACTTCCTGGACAGTCTGTAACTTAAGAAATATTTTCCTAACATCCCTGTGATTCATTTCTAAGTCTTTCAACTTCCCAATTGTGACCCTCTGTGTGTTTGTCTGTGTGGTCTGTTCTCTGCTTCTCTCATCGTTCATTCCACTTTATTCCTTTCTCACATACGTCCGTGACTTAGCAAGACGACCCAGCAGCCAGCATCTGTTCCCCTGGCTGCCCAGGCCAAGTGCTGGAGCGATTTACACATAGGAGCCCCAGACAGCCCGCAGCCACGATGCCGAGCCATTATTTTACGGGCTCTCACACATGTTGGCCTTAGTGCTGGTGCTGCGCGGCATCCATCTGCTGCGTTTTTTTTTCTTCAAGCATTCTCACATTTTGTTCTCGTTTTCTTGCCTTTCTTATATAAATAATAATTTAAGTTTTAGATATAGATTTTATAACTTCATAGATGACACAAGTTGCATATCAATTTTTCTTTACACCCTCCAGTTTTTATATATATATTTTAAAATTTTATTGTTTCTTATATAAACGGCGACAGATGTTGTGACTAACGTATTTCAAATGGAAGGTTGTGTTTTTGTCTTGTGCCAAATGGAACGTCAATATTCTTCAAATGAAACTACGAATTTCTGGTAACTTTACACAAAATACTGTACAAATACAAAAACAAAACATTCTACAGAACATTTTATTATATTTTAATAATTTTTTAGGCCTAGCCTTTTCAGACAGTTCCCAATTTAGCAGGAAAAAGCTTCTAATTCCAACATGAAGATACAAATCTCTTTCGAAACCTGTATTGTCTACTAATACCATACCTCTAGGAATTCATTGCTTCGCATTGAAGGTAAATTATAATAAACTGACAAGCCACGTAGTATAACTTGACTCACGAAATCGTAATGACACGAATGCACAAACCATACCACGGTGGGGTTTGAGCTTGCTGTCAGAGTCTCAAAACCCAGACCGTCGCGTTAAGCACTGGACCGGCTACCACAAAAAGATTCTTCCAACTAGGATATTTCTACACCATAGGAGGTTAGCATGACTCCACTGTGTGACCACAAATGCAAGTTTTTACAGACGAATTCATCCGCTAGGCGTGGCCGTGACGAACTCTTATGTCAATTCCCTCAAATATACTAGTTTAATGATCTTATTGAAAGCTAGCTGGCCAATGTGGCTACCCGACGGTGTGGAGTTTTGAGACTCTCTGACCACGGGTTCAAACCCCACCCGTGTGGGTATGGTTTTCCGTAGTATATTTTGTCATTTTTTTGGCAGCTTCTGTGTCTCTGTACCTCGTAATGAAAACAGATGCATAATGATAAAGAGGTGACATTAGATAAAGCAATAATTTGAAGTATGATTCACGCGTAGATTACGTAAGGATAACTTTAAAATATCATAGTTCTATATATTTAAACCTTAAAAATCAGAAACATACAAATACTGCAGAAATTTGAATTTTAAAATAGCCAGGACAGCAGTACTCTTACAATTATCTTCTACAAACATGTCAGGGAGTGACCGCTATGCCACAGCAAATCATCGGAAGAACTTGTTACAAGCATCAAACCACTGATAAACTACTGGTAAACTTACGGTTCGCTTCTGCAGTGGTCAGATAGAGTGTACTACAACGGGGGAGCTGTGCCTGACCACTGAACAGGTAGGTTATTTTGGGATGTTAATAATTTAGGTATCAGAAGTTGAAGAATGAGACATTTGTGTCACAGGTCATTTTCTGACGAAGACCTGAGAAGAAAATTTATTTCCGGACGAATTAATTAATAATATGCCAAAAATGGGGATATCCAATCTTCTGAGTTCAAAATTAACTAATTTTTAATATATAATTTATTAAAATGACTATTAAATGCCTGAATTTATAATTTTATGTTATTGGCAGGATATTATTCTTTGACAGTTCGTCCCCTTTGAGTATGTGACATAACCTGTAAAAGATTGATTGTAAAGTATCCCCGACGGAGTTACTCAAAAAACTTAGAATTTCAACACCATGAAACTTAGTGCTTGTTACAGCAGGTGTTTCGCATGCCATTGGTGGCTCATGATCAATGATTTTTATAACCCATACTAAGATTCCTTGAGTATATAACTTTAAAAACACTGTAGATGAAGGAGGAGGACACATTCTTGAAGTATCTTAGTGACATTTAAAAGTTTTATGGCGTAAAACAGTATAAATTTCCAGGTGTTAATCACATTAAATATATTTAAGTATGCCTCTTTTTAAATGGCTTCAATCTCAATGTATGTAAAATATTTTAAAAACATTATAAGCACCCACGGCAAGTTTTATCTCTGTAAAAGATCTGATGATACATCTGTTAGATGTCAATATATTGGATTGCTTGGATTCCAAAACTTAAACTGAAGAATGACTTTTCCTATAGGCTTTAGACTTCATCGATTGTAGGTGTCATTAAAAATAACATTCTGTTGGTTATGTGGACAACAAGGTTTTCTATTTAAATATATTGCTCTCAATAAAATAGCTGGTGATGTTTTTTTTCCTCGAATTTACTTCAAAATTTTAAATTCTGGTGTACCTTAATGAGAATTGCGCTTTGTACTAAAGAAAAAGTACTTCAAATTGGAGTTTCTAGAAACGAACATTCAAATATTTTTCCGTATATATAGATTAGGAAATTTTTAAAAAAGATTTTAACCTTTGAAGAAAACAGATGAAAACTGGAATCTCATGCTGTTTTAATTTAATTTTCACGAGTTAATAAAAACTTGTAATATCTGTTATCGTCACACTCTGAATCGTTATATGTATATGAGAGGATAGAAAGAGGTAGGAAGAGGGTATTTTGTCTTATTCCTGCCACAAGGTATTGTGATTTCTCCAGTTGTTCCTATACTGGCACTCAGACATTTGCGCGAATTTAAAGTCAACTTAGCGAGGTATCAGTCTCCTATAAGACTGCGGGCCATTTTTTTTTGCACTTCCTTATTTTTTTCAGCACTCACTCATTGCTCTTACATCGATACAATTTACATCACGTCCAGGACAGTAGTTTTTTCGCCATAGAAAGAAATCCCTGGCTATGTATTGATTCTTTTGAGAGAAGAACACACTGTAAAACAGTGTTAAGATTAAAATATTCTTCAGTGGTTGCCAGTACTGGTGAAATTACTTTTAATTTTACCCTCATGGAAGCAAATACTCTTCAGCAGTAGCAAGCCACAACAATCGTGGCGTGACCTTCCCAGTTATAAACTAATCATCCTTTGTAATTCCATTGGTCATTATGGCAGTTCTAATGTCTCTTAGTGAACTTTTTCTTGAAGAAGACTCTTTACTTCTGTGTAAAATCCATAACTTATTCAAAGTTTTAATCAGTCCCTCTCTGCCGTTGCATTTTAAAGAAAAAATATACAAAGGTTTCGCCCTTTAATTAATAGAAGTGGAAACAAAATATGATTTTGCAGTTATTTTCACTTTATTTTTAAGCAAATTCAGTAAAACTTCATCAATATTTAGAATGTATATGGGACAAAGCAAATTTTTACAGAAAAAAAAGTGCCCGAACTTACAGCTTTTGTACAACTTTCGCTATTTCATTACAATAAATGATATAAGCCATTTTCTTCATATTCCATTAATTAGGCTACGATGGGTTGTTCCGCTTGATAATGTCAGTGATGAGACTAAGATTATGATTACAATGTCTTCGGTGAATTCATTTTACAAAATCCATTTTTTTTTACATTTGCGAGAAGACTTATGACGTCCCCCCGGGATATTAATTTATCCCAAGCTTGTTTGTTAGACCGAAGATGTCTTTTTCCATAGACTTCTCTCAGGAGTAGAAAAACCTACGCAATGATCTTCAGCACTAGCATATTTAAGTTCTGTCGATGACCTTATCACCTTCATTCTTATGTACATTAGTCTTCCTTCTCTGCTGAGGATTTAATCAATACTTACGGCAATATGCGAATGGCCAAACTCTTTATTCAACTTTCTAGTTATTATAAAGTTTCGCCAATTAAGACTCGCCAGCTTGTAAAATTTCTAAGCCTGCTTTTCGATCAGTAAATGTCACTGTATTCCCCCCCTGTTTCCGGGGAGGCAAAAAACAAGAGAAGGTTTGTTATTTTGCCAATTTTCGAGGTTTACGGTCGGAGTTACAGAAAAAAATGCTGTTACCTTTAAACCTCAGTTCGTTTTCAAAACCAATAACAGTCGATCAACACTGGATTTATTTACCTCGAGATGATACTAAGTTGCAGACAACAGGAGAGAATTCTTTGACTATTAAAAGGTGCTGACAGGTATAATAAAGTCATAAAGGCAACATGCAACACCTGGGTATCCTTATTATGAAGATGTTTCGCATGACTGTGACTTATTAATTCAATACAGAGGTTATTTGAAAGGTGTTAAAACTAGAGACAGCAGAAGATAAAAGTAATCAGTTTAAGGAACAGATTACGTCGTCTTTTACGGTCTCCACTTTCGCACACTTTCACATGACTTCTTTACTGAATAAAATCGTGGCTTGGCGAAACGTATTCATAATTTTGTGACCCAGGTGCTACGCAGGTGTCTTCATCATCTTGGTCATTATACACCATTACTGTTACCAAGTATAGTAAAGAGTATATCTGTATAATGACAAAGTTTTGTTCATTACTGAACATTTTCTATCCATGGTTTAATAATGCTAATCACTGATGGAAACGTCTTCAGAATAAAAACTTGTTCTGTAAGCTGACTCTCTATACCAAAGGAGTGAAGAGGTTTGGATAATTAAATCCCCGTTGGGAACCGATCCCCCAAAGCCTTCAGGTGCAAACCGACGTTCTACCTTTACCACGGGAGAGTTATAACCTGCGATCAGTCATAAAACTCCAGACCGACGCGTTAGCCTCTGGACCAGCTAGCTACAATAAGATTAATCCAACTAGGTATATTTATACACCATAGGAAGGTTAGCATAGGCACCACAAATACAAGTTTTTACAGACGAATCTCCCGCCAGCGTGGCCGTGACTAACTCTAGCTCAAGTCCCCTCAAAGCCATCATCATGAGTTTTATGACATTGATCGCGGGTTCGGTCCCCGCCCGTGGTATGGTTTGTTTGCAATTGTATCATTACGATTTCGTGAGTCGAGCGTTCTACCACAGATACAGGAGGGTACGTACTTCCACTACCTGCAATACCTCTTCAACTACTAAATCCACTTCATTCTTTGATTTTTCTACTTCCATCCCTGTTATTCCCTCGTATATACACTGGCTCCCTTACCTTCGTGTGTTAGTGTGTGACTAGTTAATGGTCCAAGTCGGACTGAAACATCATAAGTTTCTTTCTCTATGTGTAGGTTATGTGTATTTTGTTTAGCATTCTTTGTTTCATATAAACTACAGTATTAAGACTATGTGTACTCCTCTTCCACAGTTTTGTGTCCATTCTAAATAGAAATCAGTTAGGAGGAACTGGTAGAGTTTGTCTCGTTATTAGCAAAGTGACAATCGACCAGAATTTGGTCTTAATGACCACCTCAAAGTCAGCGTTTTAAATAATGTGAATAAACAACTAAATACATTTTGTGGAGTTTAATATCCTTTTTTATGGGTTCGTCGCATTACTCGTTGTCTTCTTTTCATAATTTCTCACAGATGTTAAAAAATCTAATAGTTTATGTATTCGTTCCTGATTCTTAAAACTGTTTAGTGTATAACTCATATTATTTTAGACCTCCTTTGATGCTAGGGAAAAAAAAAAGATTTTTTTTTAAATATGTTGGAAAACCTAGCACTTGATTCAGTTGTTTAACACAGGTGTCCCGTGACTCGATTGGTAGCGCACTTGGCTCGAATCCCCGGCACGGATGGAAACGTTGGGCATGTTTCTTTACTCCTGCTGCCCTGTTTTACCTAGCAGTAGCTACATACCTGCGTTTTAGTCGACTGTTGTGAGTGGCATCCCTAAGGGGCGGGGAAGTATATATATCAGCTGGTTTTTGAAATGAGCCGAGGTAAGATAACACTTATCTTGTAAAGTTCTTCAGTGTATAACAAAGGGTTATATTGCATAGCTAAGCATCAGCAACGGAGAGTCAACTGCTAGCTAATCACTAAATGGGTCATCAATGGACAAAAGTCCTAGTCAGGAACTACTGTTTTGTATCCTGACCAGCTAGATGCTCACTAACTTACTCTTTGTATCTGTATCTTTCGGGTTGTTCACGTATCTTTCTACCTCCTACGATAAGTCCCTGTGACGCAATTATCCCATTTCTTCCTTCTGTCCCACAAACTTCATTCTCTGGTAATAATGGTTGTTTTCTGAAAAAGGCAAAACATGGAAACGTTTTGGTTCCTTGAGTCGCATCGCCCCTTTTTCTTGATCACATGCAACTGCTGTGAACACGGCCTGGGTAGGCAATGTTGCTGTCTTTCCTGATAGCATTTTTCAAGAGAGATTGCTGCAGCTGGCTCGTTTTTTTGCCGCGTGTTGTATTCCTTCATCGTTTCCGTCATCTATTTTTCCCACCAGTCTAGCTCATCGTTTGTTAAATCCTCAGACTCCAGAAGGCGAGTTGAGAGCATTTGGGCTCTTTGATTCTCCCTATCCCACTGGATTTCATATTGAGTTTTGGCTTTGGCAAAATTTATAATTTCTACAAAGAAATTGTCAAGGCTATAAATTGCAAACTTTCTCACTTTCAGCGCTAAGAACTCTGATTTTCAGCTATCAATTTGCTTTTTCTCGATTTCTCATTTTTGACTCTTAAGTAAATACATCATTGGCAACACGACGGTCAGCACTTTTGAAAATAGCAGGTTTCTGGCTAAACCACGTTTCATTGAATTTTAAATGAAAAGACTAAGTCTTGCATCTGTGTTGTAACTAACTCGCACTATTAGTGATATCATCCACTTTTTAGATTTCTTAGCTACAGGATCGTGTTTGCTATTGTTAAGGATTACACATACGTTATCTTTGTGATGATATTTAAATTGCTAATTTTCCCAAAACCGTAAACGTACATATGTACATCTTAATTTTTAAAGGGGTGGACCATAATCCAGTGGAAGGCCTCTGTTTTGATGACTCAAAGCTCCAGAGGCAGGTCATGGACTAAGACTTGCTCATGAAAAGCTTGTCCTGTTTCCTAACGAATTTTACTAACTTATCTAACACAGGTCACATCATGAGGTGTGGGAACAAAAAAACTGTTCCCACAGCCTTGAGATGACTTAAAAATACGGTAGATAATAAAGGAGAATTGCAAACAAGCCTATTGGCTCATGTTTTGGCTCGTCGTTACCCAAAACAAATCTTCTCTTTATGAAGTAGAAAACACGCACCTGACCCTTCCGGTTGAAAAAAAGCAGTTTTTTCCAGACTTTTCAATAGGACTGAAAAAATCCATCAGTGACAAAACATCTACGATTAATTAAACGAATCGTTTGCACTGACATATCCGTGATGGGTTTCGAGAGTTTATCTACTCCCAGAGAACCCTCCCCCGGCCAGGTTCCTGGTCAACCAGGTTGAAAGCTGATCAAGAAATCGTAATGACCGATTGCAACAAACCATACCCCCGGCCGGGATTGAACCCGCGGTCATAGAGTCTCAAAACTCCAGCCCGTCGCGTTTGCCACTAGACCAGCTGCCACAATAAGATTCATCCCAAATAGGTATATTTCTACACCATAGGAAGGTTAGCACAGGCACCCCTGTGACCACAAATGCAAGTTTTTACAGACGAATTCCAGCTAGCGTGGCCGTGCGAACTCTAGCTAATTCCTTACTTTCGGTTTACAGACTCAAAAGGCAAAAAATTTCCCAAAAAAACTCTCGTTAAAAAACAATCTCCTAAAAAACCGAGGGTTTTTTTAACCCAAGTTTCCCGGGGTTTTTCCCTGGAACCAGGGGGGCTAAAAATTTTTAAAGATGAAAAAAACCCACCCCCCCGGGGGTTAAGGGTTTTAACCAAAAACTCCACCCCCCCTTTTTAACCCCAGAAAAAAGATTATCCCCCCTTTTTCCCCGGAAATTAAAGGCCCAGACCCAAAAAATGCTTTTTTACAGAAAAATTGGGGTCCTAGAATTACCAAATTTTATTCCCCAAAAAAGAAAAAAAAAATTTTTAAGGCAGGGCCCCAGTGGTTTTTAAAAAAATTGGGGTGGGGCCCAACCTTTTGGGGGAGAAATATTTATTGATGAAAACTTTTTTGGCTAGCTGGTCTGTGGCTAACCACGGGGGGAGTTTTGAGACTCTTTCCGGGGTTAAACCCGGCCGGGGTATGGTCAGGTTTATCTGCGATGGCCATTGACAATCAAACTACTCAGCCGGTTATTCCAGGCACTTGGGGAGGTGCGTTTGAAGTCTTCAATTGTCCGGCAGGTTTCTAAAAACTTTTGGAAAAATTTTTAAACGTCTGTAAAAAATGGATGCTGTATAATTTCTTTTTCATTTGAACTCAGGGCCTCAAGTTCTTTCCAGTAAAAAAAAATGTTCCCCCCCTCCAAAGAAAAGATATTTGGAGTTTGAGGGTTGTAAAATGATTTAAAAAAAAAAGAGTATTGATAAAAAGACATTCTCTTATTTCATTTTTTATTGGGGCTTCGGTTGTAAATCATTTCGCATTTGGTCCCAACTGGGTATTTTTCCTGCACCTAATGGGAACAGTAATTTATGCAAGAGGAAAAGCGATTTTAAATGTTTATTATTTTATTTATGTTTATTTTCTTAAGGTTCTCATTATCCAATCCTTTGCCTGGGTTTTAATGACAATTTCTTGCATTCTTAAAAGTAAGCAGCTGACATTATTTCTCCCCCTTTCCCCCTGGTCCTTCACATATTCATTTTATTTCATTTTCATCTGGTAAGGGACACCTTCTGACATCAGTCTTTTTATATTGAGCAGCTGGATGTTGTACCCTTGATTGCCATGTTTTCTCCACTGCCCTGTAAGAGTTTCTTAAATTTTTGCATTTTTGTCTTTACAAAGGGGATTTTTCATTATTTTGGTATCATCCGCAAACGATGGTTCAAAACTCATGCAGCTTTTTTTATAAACCGTAAGAGAAAACAGTTTAGGGGACTTGGGATACACAGCTTTGTTTTTACTTAGGAAAAGCTAGGTTTCCT
>NC_069494.1:18922443-18941806 GCF_026875155.1 Cherax quadricarinatus
GAGTATTTTGATGTTGTTTCGGTCTCCCCTAACCCTTCTGTCCTCCAGTGTCGTCAGGCCGATTTTATCAACCTTTCATCGCAGGACATTCCCCTTAGCTCTGGAACTAACCTTGTCGCCAAACCTTTGCACTTTCTCTAATTTCTTGACGGGTTTGTTCAAGTGGGGGTTTCCCAAAACAGGTGCTGCATACTCCAGTATGGGCCTGACGTACACGGTGTACAGTGTTTTGAACGATTCCTTATAAGGTATCGGAACGCTGTTCTCAGGTTTCCCAGGCGCCCTATGCTGCAGCAGGTAACATGACTCACGAAATCAAAAAATGACACGATTGCAAACCATACCACGGGCGGGATTGAACCCGCGGTCAGAGAGTCTCAAAACTCCAGACCTTCGCGTTAGCCAGTGGCTAACGCGACGGTCTGGAGTTTTGAGACTCTCTGACCGCGGGTTCAATCCCGCCCGTGGTATGGTCTGCAGAAGTTATCTGGTTGATGTGTGCTTCCGGAGACGTGCTCGGTGTTATACTCACCCCAAGATCTTTCTCCTTGAGCAAGGATTGCAGTCTTTGGCCACCTAGCCTATACTCCGTCTGCGGTCTTCTTTGCCCTTCTCGATCTTCATGACTTTGCATTTCGCGGGGTTAAATTCGAGAAGCCAGCTGCTGGACCAGGTGTCCAGTCTGTCCAAGTCTCTTTGAAGTCCTGCCTGATTCTCATCTGATTTAATTCTAATCATTAACTTCACATCATCTGCGAACAGGGACACTTCTGAGTCTAGCCCTTCCGTCATGTCCTTCACATATACCAGAAATAGCACTGGTCCTAGATTGTGGTTAGTGGCACACACAGCATGTGTGTGTGTACTCACCTAGTACTCACCTAGTTGAGGTTGCGGGGGTCGAGTCCGAGCTCCTGGCCCCGCCTCTTCACTGATCGCTACTAGGTCACTCTCCCTGAGCCGTGAGCTTTATCATACCTCTGCTTAAAGCTATGTATGGATCCTGCCTCCACTACATCGCTTCCCAAACTATTCCACTTACTGACTACTCTGTGGCTGAAGAAATACTTCCTAACATTCCCTGTGATTCATCTATGTCTTCAGCTTCCAACTGTGTCCCCTTGTTACTGTGTCCAATCTCTGGAACATCCTGTCTTGTCCACCTTGTCAATTCCTCTCAGTATTTTGTATGTCGTTATCATGTCCCCCTATCTCTCCTGTCCTCCAGTGTCGTCAGATTGATTTCCCTTAACCTCTCCTCGTAGGACATACCTCTTAGCTCTGGGACTAGTCTTGTTGCAAACCTTTGCACTTTCTCTAGTTTCTTTACGTGCTTGGCTAGGTGTGGGTTCCAAACTGGTGCGCATACTCCAATGTGGGCCTAACGTACACGGTGTACAGGGTCCTGAATGATTTCCTTATTAAGATGTCGGAATGCTGTTCTGAGGTTTGCTAGGCGCCCATATGCTTGCAGCAGTATTTGGTTGATGTGCGCTTCAGGAGATGTGCCTGGTGTTATACTCACCCCAAGATCTTTTTCCTTGAGTGAGGTTTGTAGTCTCTGGCCCCCTAGACTGTACTCCGTCTGCGGTCTTCTTTGCCCTTCCCCAATCTTCATGACTTTGCACTTGGTGGGATTGAACTCCAGGAGCCAATTGCTGGACCAGGTCTGCAGCCTGTCCAGATCCCTTCGTAGTTCTGCCTGGTCTTCGATCGAGTGAATTCTTCACATCAACTTCAAGTCATCTGCAAACAGGGACACCTCAGAGTCTATTCCTTTCGTCATGTCGTTCACAAATGCCAGAAACAGCACTGGTCCTAGGACTGACCCCTGTGGGACCCCGCTGGTGACAGGTGCCCACTCTGACACCTCGCCACGTACCATGACTCGCTGCTGTCTTCCTGACAAGTATTCCCTGATCCATTGTAGTGCCTTCCCTGTTATCCCTGCTTGGTCCTCCAGTTTTTGCACCAATCTCTTGTGTGGAACTGTGTCAAACGCCTTCTTGCAGTCCAAGAAAATGCAATTCACCCACCCCTCTCTCTCTTGTCTTACTGCTGTCACCATGTCATAGAACTCCAGTAGGTTTGTGACACAGGATTTCCCGTCCCTGAAACCATGTTGTATGTGTGTGTGTGTGTGTGTGTGTGTGTTGTGTGTGTGTATGTGTGTGTGTGTGTGTACTCACCTACCGGTACTCACCTAGTTGAGGTTGCAGGGGTCGAGTCCAAGCTCCTGGCCCCGCCTCTTCACTGGTCGCTACTAGGTCATTCTCCCTGAACCGTGAGCTTTATCATACCTCTGCTTAAAGCTATGTATGGATCCTGCCTCCACTACATCGCTTCGAAAACTATTCCACTTCCTGACTACTCTGTGGCTGAAAAAGTACTTCCTAACATCCCTGTATTTCATCTGTGCCTTCAACTTCCAACTGTGTCCCCTTGTTGATGTGTCCCCTTGTTGCTGTGTCCCATCTCTGGAACATCCTGTCTTGTCCACCTTGTCAATTCCTCTCAGTATTTTGTATGTCGTTATCATTTCTCCCCTATCTCTCCTGTCCTCCAGTGTCGTCAGGTTGATTTCCCTTAACTTCTCCTCATAGGACATACCTCTTAACTCTGGGACTAGTCTTGTTGCAAACCTTTGCACTTTCTCTAATTTCTTTACGTGCTTGGCTAGGTGTGGGTTCCAAACTGGTGCCGCATACTCCAATATGGGCCTAACGTACACGGTGTACAGGGTCCTGAATGATTCCTGTGTGTGTGTATGTATGTGGGTGTGTGTGTGCACTCACCTAAAAAAACTGTGTATGTGTGTTCGCGCGTGTGCGTGCGCACACGCAATATATCACGCTAGGCTGCGCTACTCTTGAAGATTATAGAATTATTTCACCCTCAATTCCTTATTAGTATATACTAATATATACTACTATAATGCTTACTGTGTACACGTGTGTGTTTGTGTTTGTGTGTGTGTGTGTGTGTATGTACTTACCTATTTATGGTTGCAGGGGTCGAGTCATAGCTCCTGGCCCCGCCTCTTCGCTGATTGCTACTAGGTCCTCTCTCCCTGCTCCATGAGCTTTATCATACCTCGCCTTAAAACTATGTATGGTTCCCGCCTCCACTACGTCACTTTCTAGGCTATTCCACTGGCTGACTACTCCATGACTGAAGAAATACTTCCTAACATCCCTTTGATTCATCTGAGTCTTCAACTTCCAATTGTGGCCTCTTGTTTCTGTGTCCCATCTCTGGAACATCCCGTCTTTGTCCACCTTGTCTATTCTGCGCAGTATTTTATATGTCGTTATCATGTCTCTCCTGACCCTCCTGTCCTCCAGTGTCGTCAGGCCGATTTCCCTCAACCTTTCTTCGTAGGACAATCCCCGTAGCTCTGGGACTAATCTTGTTGCAAACCTTTGCACTTTCTCTAATTTCTTGACGTGCTTGACTAGGTGTGGATTCCAAACTGGTGCTGCATACTCCAGTATGGGCCTGACGACTGACGTAAATGATGTACAGAGTCTTGAACGAATCCTTACTGAGGTATCGGAACGCTATCCGTAGGTTTGCCAGGCGCCCGTATGCTGCAGCAGTTATCTGATTGATGTGCGCCTCAGGGGATATGCTCGGTGTTATACTCACCCCCAGATCTTTTTCCTTGAGTCAGGTTTGCAGTTTTTGGCCATCTAAACTATATTGTGTCTGCGGTCTTCTTTGCCCTTCCCCAATCTTCATGACTTTGCACTTGGCAGGGTTAAATTCAAGGAGCCAATTGTTGGACCAGGCTTGTAGCCTGTCCAGGTCTCTTTGTAGTCCTGCCTGATCCTCATCCGATTTGATTCTTCTCATTAACTTCACATCATCTGCAAACAAGGACACTTCTGAGTCTATCCCTTCCGTTATGTAATTCACATATACCAAGAACAGCACAGATCCTAGGACTGACCCCTGTGGAACCCCGCTTGTCACAGGCACCCACTCTGACCTCGTCACGTACCATGACTCGTTGTTGCCTCCCTGTCAGGTATTCTCTGATCCATTGCAGTGCCTTTCCTGTTATGTGTGCCTGGTCCTCTAGCTTTTGCAGTAACCTCTTGTGAGGAACTGTGTCGAAGGCCTTCTTGCAGTCCAAAAATATGCAGTCGATCCACCCCTCTCTCTCTTGTCTTACTTCTGTCACCTTGTCATAAAACTCCAGTAGGTTTGTGACACAGGATTTTCACTTCCCTGAAACCGTGCTGGTTGTCAATTATACACTTGTTTCTTTCCAGGTGCTCCACCACTCTCCTCCTGATGATCTTCTCCATGACCTTGCATACTATACACGTTAGTGATACAGGTTTGTAGTTTAGTGCCTCATGTCTGTCTCCTTTTAAAAATTGGGACTACTTTTCCCATCTTCCATACCTCAGAGAGTTCCCCCTTTAAATTGATGTGTTGAAGATTTTGTTAAGGCCACACGATCTCGCTCCTTTTTTAGGACCTATGGGAGATGTCTGGTCCCCCCGCCTTTGAGGTGTAAATTCGCATAGCAGCTTCTTCACCTTTTCCCCTTGGTTATATGTACCCACCAGCACTTGCTGGTGTACCCCCCTGTTCTGATTTCCTGGGTCCTCTGGTTTCCACGAAAATACTTTTTTAAATCCTTTTGAGCCCCTGACGTCCCTTCTCGGTCGTTTCTGTGAATTTCCCCATCACCCCCCCTCATCTGATTCCCCTGGTCCTTGACTGTTGTTTCCTCGAGTGGCTGAACGCTTCGGGCAGACTTGGTTTCATTGCTACGTCTTTTCATTATCGCTGAGCCTCATTTTTATCTGGGGTTTCTTTTTCTGGCTCTTGGGCAAATCTCTTTATTTTCCCTGAGTTCTCTGTCTTCTGTACTTTTTTCCATTCTTAGTACACCTATTTTTGCCCCCCAAACCCCTTTTTGGGTGACCAAAAACTCTTTTCTGTTTTTCCCATTATTTTGTTTCCCTTTGGGGAACAAACCTCCCCTTTTTCCTCCTTGCATTGTTTTCCATATGTCCATCATTTCTTGTAGGGTTTTCCTGTCAGTTCCCTCCCCCCATTAAAAGGTTTGTAGGAATTTCCCTCGGGTGATATTCCCCCTTTTGTATTTTGGGTTTTTTTCCCACCTTTCCTGTTACTCTCTCCATTTGGGAGCTAAATTTTAGTCGAAGCACAGAACCCATTTTATCATAGCTCCAGGGCCTTTAATACAGTACCTCGATGTCCAAACTACTCAAGGTGAATAAAAGGGCCCGTTTTTGCGGGTTCATCTTTCCTTCTCTTGGTATGTCTCTAACATGTTTTGCATGGGTTTTCCCAGTACCCATCCACATCTTGGTCTCCTGTTTCGGTCTGTGTATGTGTGTTTACTGCTTGTCGTTCTTTGAAAAAGAGGGGGGGGGTCACTTTAACACACATTTTTTTGTTTTGTTGGTTCACGGTACTCTCCCGGGCCCCGGATCTTTATTGTTGTTTTTCACCATACTCCCCCGGCCCGGATCTTTGTTGTTTGATAAACCGGCACTCCCCCCGGCCCCGGGATCTTTGTTGTTTTTGACACCAGTATTCCCCCGGCCCGGATCTTTTTTTGTTCTTGGTTAAAATTTACTCTCCCACCCGGATTTTTGTTGTTTTTGTTACGGTACTCTCCCTCCCCGGATCTTTGTTTTTGTTGGTTAACCGGTACTTCCCGGCCCGGATCTTTTTTGTTTTGGGTTCACCCGGTTTTCCCCCCGGCCCGGAGTTTTGTTTTTGGGTTCACCGGTACTCCCCCCTCCCCTGATTTTTTTCGTTGTTGGTTTCCCGGTACTTCCCCCGCCCGGATCTTTGTTGTTTTGGTTCACCATTACTTCCCTGCCCGGTTTTCTTTGTTGTTTTGGGGTTTCCCCGGTCCCTTCCCTGCCCGGATCTTTTTGTTGTTGGTTCACCATTTCCTCTCCCTCCCCGGTCTTTGTTGTTTTTGGTTCACCGGTACTCCCCTCCCCCCGGACTTTTTTGTTGTGGTTACCGGTACTCCCCCCCGGCCGGGATTTTTGTTGTTTTTGGGTTTACCGGTACTCTCCCGGTCCGGATCTTTGTTGTTGTTTTTTTCACCGGTACTCTCCGGCCCGGGTTTTGTTGTTTTTGGGTTCCCCCGGGTCTCTCCCGTCCGGATCTTTGTTGTTGGTTCACCGATATTTCCCCCGGCCCGGATCTTTGTTTGTTGTTGGGTTCACCGGTACTCTCCGGCCCGGGTCTTTTTGTTGTTGGTTCCCCCGTTACTCTCCCGGTCCGGATCTTTGTTTTTTTTTTTGGTTTTCCCCGGAAAAGTTCTCCCGGCCCCGGATCTTTGTTGTTTTTTGGTTTTCCCAGTACTTCCGGTCCGGATCTTTGTTTTGTTGGTTCACCAAACCCCCCCCCTCTAAAATACCAACAAAACAATAAAAAACTTAAGATGTGGGATACTCTTGCTCTAAGTAAAAAAATTAGATAACTTTGCCTAGCATAAAAGGAAATATACTCTTTTCTCAACACGGTGCAATCCACCAAGCTTCTTCATACACTATAATCCTTAGCAGTATTAAACATGCATACACCCGCTACTTGAACTCATTTACAAAACCTGCCCCAACAAAAGTTTATCTAAAATTGTGTATTTACACAAAATAAATATACATTTTTATATTACCTTACATATACTCTTACTGGGGACTTGAAACTTTTAAAATAGCAAGGGAAACAAACCGTGTATTTAAAAATTTTTAAACACTCCCCTTACTTACAGTGTACACCATGTACTTATAATCTTAAACCGCCTCTGAAACATTAATGTTGGCCCCTTTGGCCAAAATACAGTCTCGCAAAATATTAAAAACTGTACCACGTTACTCATTACAGCTTTTACACTTCCCGAACCTTCAGTATACAGAAATTGTTTTCTTACAGATTCCCCACAAGAAAGGAAACCCCGGATTTTACCAAGCATATTCTAACAGTCTATGGAAAACCTTGTAACACCAGGGTATGGCTTTCTAAAATCTTTGAAGACCTCACAATAACGAACTCTTCTCACACAAAATACTGAAGATTCTACCTTTTTTTTCCCACCTTAATAACAAAATTTGTATTTGCCCCAAATACACACGACATGTATTTCCCAAAAACCTTTACAACAAAAAGGGGAAAACACATAGTGTTCCCACTCAAAAAACTACCCCGTCGTTCCCCCCCCTTACTTTACACTTAAACCCCGAAAAAATCCTTCAACTTAAAACTCCGGTTCCCTCAGAAAACGCTGTCCCCCCACCTTCCCCCAAAAAAAAGATCCCTTTTCGACACTTGTTCTGTAAATGGTGGCCGTAACCCCTTTTATTTTTTATCCACACCCACCCCCCTCATAGCCCAAGACGTATAAAAAAAAATCATGACCCATCGCAACCGCTTTCCCACATCTGACCACCCACATATCTAAAATTTTAAACCCCTTAACCCTGTAGCCGTTCCCCCACCCACAACCTAACACCCTACCTAACCATCCCTACAGCTTCTAAACAATTACAAAAATACACCGCATAAAAAATAGTCCCCAAACACCCCAAAAACGCTTTTGCACTCCCCTCCCTGGAAAAAAATGGTATCAATACCGACACAGTGAAAATATAAACAATTGCAGTATATGTGACCCTTTTTATTGACAACTTTCCCCACACTGGGCTTTTTAAGTACACACAGATTACCTGGATAATAGTCCTCCCCCCCCAACCCATTGCAAACTTTTTCCCCAACATCTTTTCCAATACACTTTCCCAAGTATCTACCCCCACAACCACACCAAAAAGGACATCACCGTGAGACAGGACAACCCCCACCCTGCAGGGGTACACATAATCCCTTTGTAATGACTGCAACAAATTAATGGGGCGAAACATCAAAGGACCTCCAAACACTATTTCAGAACCCCAAATATGAAAGCAGGACTGACGTACAAGGAATCCCTTTTTACAACTAGCAATTAAAAACCCATTTAATTAACTACAGAAACTCAAGCTTACGCCACAGAAGACAACACCAATACCGAGAATCCTGGAATCATCGCTTATCTCTATAATCAACAATTTCAACCAAAAAACGGCTTCTATAACTAGCTAAACCCTCCCAAGAAACTTTCCGCTATCCCACATAAAACAAGACACTGCAGAAGTCTACTCACAATTGCCCAAATACCCCCCAAAGCCCCCAAAAACCTATAACCCCCACCTGGTAATCTCAGATGCAGCTTTTTCCCCCCCTGCCCTAAAAACATTTGAACTGACAATAAATACTCCCGTCCCTTCCAACCCAGGTAATCTGTGGTGTTGAAAAAGCCACGGTGGGTGAAACGTTTCAAAAAGGGATCACTTTACTGCATATGTTTTTAAATATTTCCACTCCCCCCCCTCCCTTTCCCTTAGTTCACAAAAACCAGCGGAAAGATTCCCCAGTATAAACCTAAAATTACCTCACTTAACCTGGTTAACACGCAATTGCCGAAAACTTTTCCAATATTCCCCCAAGTTACTTTGGGTATCCCCCCTCAACTGCCGCCCCAGAGACCCCCCCCCCCCCACCCTCTAAAGAACCCTCATTTGAGGCACGTCGGATCCCTCCCGTCACATTTAAAACCCGCAATATGCCTCCCCCAATCATTAAACCCCTCCCCCCCCCCCCTACCATGTTGCATTTCCAGCGCAGTCTTTCTAGCCCCTTCTCCCCCCCCCCCCTCCCTAAAATGCCGCGTTTTAGATCACATCTCATACGCTTTTCAAAAGGTAAAAGGGGGTTTTGAAGGGGAAATTTTTTTTTTTTTTAAATTTTCGTTCGATTTTTTTTCATTTTTTTTGTACGAAAAAGCCCCTTTCAATAAAAAGTGACCAATTTCAATAAATAGTCAAAAAAAAACGAGAAAAAAATTATTTAAAATAATCATACATATTGAAGGGGTGCCCGCGAAGTGGGATTTGGGAAAGAAGTTTTTTGGCTTTTCTCCCGCATTAAAACAATGCTAAACTGTATTTCAAAGGAAATTCCGTTCTGAATTTTTTCCCCTTTTTTCATTCTTAAAAAAAATAAATTTTGTTGTTTTTTTGATTTTTCAGCCAAATATTTTCTTTTGCCCTCAAAAAAAACAAAAACAAATTATATATCTCAAAAAAGCGATCCATGGGCTTGTAAAACAATTTTCCCTTTATGTTCTCTGTGAATTTCTTCTTTCCCTCTTTTTAAACAAATTTATTTGCTCAATATGTAAATAACTTATTTCCGAGTTAATCCCCCGAAAACAGCCGGCCCCACCTTTTTTTTTTTTTTTTTCGAAAAAATTTAACATTTTTCTCAGTTTTTATACTGCATTACAGGTAATCATATTTAAAATGTTCGTTTTCTCTAATAAAAGGGCCCTGGAGGTGAGAGAAAGAAAATGGAAGCCCCTCTTGAAAATGGGAAATCTATTTTCCCCGATGGGCACCGGGAATATTCCATATAATTCATTCTGGGAGTATTTACCATATTTTTGTTATTTTATTGTTTATTATGATATTAGATCAATTGTGAAGATAAATAAGCCGTAGAAGCTAAAATTTAGCTTATATTGAGCCTTTTCCCCCGGCCACCCCCCGAGATTTAATTTTCCAGACGTCACAAAATGGTGCGGGGGTTCCCGGGTTGGTTGGAACTTCGATAAGTCCCCCCCCACTGTATTGATACAAATCTCAATTTTTATCTTAGAAAGAAAATACAGTAAATAACGAAAAAAAAAAACGGAAAAAAAAAAAAAAAAATTTTGGACAGGTGAGCCACCGCCGGGGGGTGCGCACCCTATTTGTATTTAATGCCCATAATTCCTTGAGGGAATGCGAGAACAATGATTCGGCCCATTGTTTTTCCAAGAGTTAAGCTATTTTTCTATAAGATTAACTCAGTTGTGAATTTTTTTCGGAAAAAATTTTTTTTCGCGCTGAGCATGTCAAACCCCCCGCTCCCCCGGGCAAACGGAACCCCACCACCACCCCCTATTACCCAGACAACCCGACCCCCCCTAAAAATCGGAAAATCCCTGTTGCTACCGTTGCACCCCCCTTCTCCCCTAAACGGGTTATTGCCACCACGTCCCATAGCTTGCTTACAACAGACCTCGCCACAATAACCCCCTGATGAAACGAAAGCTGCCCCGTCCTCAAACCACCCAAATTTTTAAAAAACCCCCCATCCGCGGTGCCTCGAATTCCCCCTTTTGTGCGACCCATCATTTTAGCGTACACTCTCCCACAAACAAAGCGATCCACCACACTCCCCCGCGCCCCTAAGTCCCACCTCATTTCGGTATTGCCTAGGCCCATATATTTTTGACTTTGCCACTTTTAATTTCCCCCCATACCCTCGCCAAAAACAATCTACCACCTTTCCTACCTTTGAACCCTTCATCCCTCCCCAATACAGTCGTGTCTCCACATAACCCAAATGCCAGCTCCACCCTCTCGCTCAGTACAACCCCCTCCATTTTCGATACTTCACCAAACGCCCTAAAAAGGGATCCGGGGCACGCAAACAATATTTGGCAGAGGACAACCTTGTTGCAAACCCCTTCCCATCTGAATTTTAACACTAGCCTTCCATTAACCTTTTACTCTCATAGAGGGCCCCTTGATACAAATGTTTTCGTCCAAGATAAAATTTTTCCTTTCCCCCGATCCCCCCCAACGCATGAACCCCATAACGCTCCCTCTCTACCTTCTAAAACCGCTCTCTAAAACCAATGCCAAAAAAACCCCGCCCCCCCAAATCCCCCTCTACTCCAACTTTTTTATTTTTTACAAACAAAAGGGGGGGCGCTAAACCCTCTCTCCAACAATTCAAAAAACCCATCCCTTTATACATTGACCCCACCCGGGACCCCAATTTTTTCCTCTGTCAATTTTCGTTACCTATCACCTTTTTTATTCTATTCCCCTAATTCCTTGCAAATAACTTTAACGCCACACATAAGCGATATAGCTCGGGAAAACCTTAAAATGTTGCCCTTGCTGCACACTATTATTCTGTCTGGTATACACTATACTTCTGTTGGTACCAATAATTCTGTCTGGTACACACTATACTTCTGTCTGGTACACATTTGTCGGTTACGTAAAACATCGTCTGGTATACACTATACTTCTGTTGGGACACACTAACTTCTGTTGGTACCACTATATTCTGTTTGGTAAAACATATCTTCTGTCTGGTCACACTTCTGTCTGGAACGCTATCTTCAGTCTGGTACACACTATCTTCTGTCTGGTACCCCATATACTTCAGTCTGGTAAAACACTTTTCTTCTTCTGGAACCACAACTTCTGTCTGCTACACATAAACTTCTGTCTGCTACACACTTACTTTTTTTTTGGTACACACTTACATCTGTCTGGTACACACTTTAAATTCTGTCGTACACACTATACTTCTGTTGGTACACACTTTATTTGAGTCTGGTAACACTTTTCTTCTGTCTGGTACAAATGTTCGTTGGAACCTATATTTGTCAGGGGCCCCAATACTTCTGCTGGTACACATATCTTTGTTGGTACCACTTAAATTCTGTCGGGCACACTATACTTCTGTCGGTCACCCTATCTTCTGTCTGGTACACACTATACTTTTGTTGGGACACACTATACTTCTGTTTGGGAAAAAAACTTTTCTTCTGTTGGTACTCACTATACTTCTGTCTGGGACAACTTTACTTTTGTCTGGTACACACATACTTTGTCAGGTGCCACTTAAATTCTGTTGGTAAAAAACCCCTTAACTTTTGGGCTGGTAAACATATTCTGTTGGTAAACACTTTCTTCTGTCTGGTATCATTACTTCTGTTTGGACACACTTTACTTCTTCTGGTACCACTATACTTCTGTCAGGGGCACACTATACTTCTGTCGGTAAAACTATACTTCTGTCTGGTTTTCACCTAAACTTCTTTTTGGACAACTAACTTTTGTTGGTAAACATTTCTTTTGTCTGGTTCCCCTATCCTTCTGTCTGGTGCACACTAAACCCGTTGGACACACTATCTTCTGTCGGCCCCACTACACTTCTGTTGGTACACACACGTTCTTTTGGTACACATTTTTACTTCTGTTGGAACACATATACTTCTTCTGGTACACACTTTTCTTCTGTTTGGTAACACATCTTCTGTCTGGTTCATAATATACTTATTCTGGTACACACTATACTTTTGTTTGGACACACTATAATCTGTCTGGTACACATATACTTCTGTCTGGGACAACTATATTCTGCTGGTACACACTATACTTTTTGTCTGGTACACACTATACTTTTGTCTGCCACACTATATTTTTGTCTGCTCCACTATATTCTGTTGGACACCTTTTTTGAGTCTGGTACACATTCTTTGTCTGGTACACACTTACTTTTGTCTGCTACCATATACTTCTTTGGGAACCCCTTTATTTGAGTCTGGTACACACTATACTTCTGTCTGGAAACACATTTACTTCTGTCTGGTACACACTGCTTCTTTTGGGACACACTAACTTCTGTTGGTAAACACTTTACTTCTGTCTGGTACTCACTATACTTCGTCTGGTACACACTATAAAACTTTGTCAGTGCACACTATACTTCTTCTGGTAACCTTTTTCTGTCTGGTACCACTAGGGTTCTGTTGATACACACTATCTTCTGTCTGGTAAAGGGTTTTTAATTTGTCTGGTAAACACTTTACTTTTGCTGGTATGACTATATTCTGTCGGGACACACTTTACTTTTGTCTGGTACACACTTTTCTTCGTCGGTGCACACTATATTCTGTCTGGGACACATTTACTTCTGTTGGGACACACTTGCTTTTGTCTGGTAACACATTACTTCTGTCTGGTACACACATACTTTTGTCGGTAAAACTTTACTTCTGTTGGTACTCACTATACTTCTGTCTGGTACAACTTTACTTCGTCTGGTACACACTTATTCTGTCAGGTGCACACTTACTTTTGTCTGGGAACACTTAACTTCTTTGGACACACATACTCTGTTGGTAAACACTTTACTTTTGTCTGGACTACTAATTCTGTCTGGGACACACTTTTCTCTGTCAGGTGACACTATCTTCTGTCAGGGGCAACTATATTTTTGTTGGGACAACTAACTTCTGTTGGTCCCACTATACTTCTGTCTGGTAACACTATACATCTGTCTGGGAAACACTTTTTTTCTGTCTGGATCACATACTTTGTCTGGGGCAAACTATACTTTGTTGGGACACACTATAAACTTCGTCTGGCACACTACACTTCTGTCTGGGACACCTAAGTTCTGTCTGGTAACATTATACTTTGTCTGGTACACACTAATTTTGTCTGGTACACATTTACTTTGTCTGGTACACACTATATTCTGCTGGGACATAATATATTCGTCTGGGAACACTATACTTTGGGCTGGACAACTTTAATTTTTCTGGAAACCACTATACTTCTGTCTGGTACACACTATATTCTGTTGGTACCACATACTCTGTTGGTACACACTATACTTCTGCTGGTACACACTATACATCTTTGGTACCACGTACTTCTGTCTGGTACACACTATACTTCTGTCTGGTCCCCCCTATACTTTTTTTTCTGGTACACACTATACTTTTGTCTGGTCACCTATACTCTGTCTGGTACAACTTTCTTCTTCTGGTTTCACACTATACTTCTGTCTGGTTCACACTAAACTTTTGTGTGGGATACACTAACTTTTGTCTGGTACACACTATCTTTTGTGTGGGATAACTATACTTCTGTCTGGGAAACTATACTTCTGGTTTGGTTTTCATATCTTCTGTCTGGGACACACATACTTCTGTCTGGTACACACTATCTTCGTTGGTACACACTATACTTCTGTCTGGTCCACCTTTTTTGTTGGTACACACTATATTCTGTCTGGTACACCATCTTCTGTCTGGTAAAAACTATACTTGTCTGGTACACATACTTTTTGTTTACATTTTACCTTAACTGTTTTCAGATCATCCGCTTCACTATTAATTTTAAATTTCATTATACGCTGTTTTTTTGGTTCTTCTTCTATATTTCACATACAAAATGTTTCACAGTGGGAATTTAACATGCCCTCCCCCCCCCCCCCCCCCCCCCCCCTTTAAAAATTTTCTAAGACCCCCTTGGGGTAAAAATATGGGTGCTAAAAAGATATGTTTGGGGTAACAAAATGTGGGCAAGACTTCTGGGTAACAATATTTGTGCAAAGCCTCTAGGTAACAATATGTGGTTCTAAGTTCTTGGAACAATATGTGGTTTCTAAGGCTCTCTGGGTAACAATATGTAGTGTAAGACTCTCTGGGTAAAAAAAATGTGGTGCAAGACTCTTGGGGAATAATATGTGGTGCAAGGTCTCGGGAACAATATGTGGTGCTAAGGATTTGGGTAAAAAATATATGGTGCTAAAATTCTGGGTAAAATAGTGGGCAAAACCTCTGGGAACAATATTGGGCTAAGACCTCTGGGGTAACAAAAAAGTGGTGCTAAGACTCCTGGGTAAAATATGTGGGGCTAAGAATCTCTGGGGAACAAAATTTTGGTGCAAGCTCTTGGGTAAAAAATATGGGTGTAAACTCTCTGGGGAACAATATGGGTGCTAAACTCTTGGGTCAATTTTGGTGCTAAGCCTCTGGGTAACAATATGTTGTGCTGACTCTCTGGGTAACAAATATGTGGTGCTAAGAAACCCCGGGTAAACAATATGTAGTGAAAAACTCTCGGGGAAACAAATTTTTGGTGCAAAAAACTTCTGGGGAACAATATGTGGTGCTAAGACCCCTGGTAACAATATTGGGCTAAGATTCTGGGGTAACAATTTGGTGCTAAAACTCATGGGTAAAATATGTTGGTGCTAAGACTCTCTGGGTAACAATATGTGGTGCTAAGACTCTCTGGGTAACAATATGTGGTGCTAAGACTCTCTGGGTAACAATATGTGGTGCTAAGACTCTCTGGGTAACAATATGTGGTGCTAAGACTCTCTGGGTAACAATATGGGTGCCCAGACTCTCTGGGGAACAATATTGGGCTAACCTTCTGGGTAACAATATGTGGGTAAACTTTGGGTAACAATATTGGTGCTAAGATCTCTGGGTAAAAAATGTGGTGCTAAAACTTTGGGTAACAATATGGGGTGCTAAGACCCTTTTGGGGTAAACAATATGTGGGCTTAGACTCTTGGGTAAAAAATATTGGTGCAAAAACTCTCTGGGTAAAAAATTGTGGGCTAAGAATCTCTGGGTAAAAATATGTGGTGTTTTAAACTCACTGGGTAACAATATGTGGTGCTAAGACTCTCTGGGTAACAATATGTGGTGCTAAGACTCTCTGGGTAACAATATGTGGTGCTAAGACTCTCTGGGTAAAAATAGTGGTCTAAGACCTCTGGGGAACAAAATGTGGTGTTAAGCTCTCTGGGAAAATAGTGGTTTTAACTCAGGGTAACAATAAGTGGGGCTAAACTCTCTGGGTAACAATATGTTCAAACTCTCTGGGAAAAAAATATGTTGGGGCTAAGACTCTTGGGTAAAAAATTGTGGTGCAAGGGCCTCTGGGAAAAATATGTGGGGCTAGACCTCTGGGAACAAAAATGTGGGCTAAGACCTCGGGTAAATAAAGTGGGCAAAAGGGTCTGGAACAATATGTGGTGTAAGACTTTGGGTAACAATATTTGGAAAAACTCTTGGGTTTTAAAAAAGTGGGCTAAGACTCCTGGGGAAAAATAGTGGTTAAGCTTTTTGGGTAACAATATGGGGGTTTGGGCAAAAGGGACTCTCGGGTAACAAATGTGGTGCAAGCCCCGGGTAAAAATGGGTGCAAGGCTCTCTGGGTAACAATATGTGGTGCTAAGACCCCTGGTAACAAAAAGGGGAAGTTTGGTAACAATTTGGGTGTAAAATTGGGAACAAACAGGGGAAGTGAAAAGGGGAACAAATGGGAGTGGGAAAAGGTGAACAACTTGTAAGTGAAAATAAAAATTGGGGGGTAAGATAACAACTGTGAAAGGGGTAAGGGGCAATTGTGAAAAGGGGAAGATAACAAACGTGAAGGTGAAAGGGGAAAAATTTTGGAAGGTTAAAATGAAACAAAGTAAGGGGGTAAGTGAACAAAAGTGAAAGGGTAAGGGAACAAATTTTTGGGGGAAGGTGACAACAGTTAAAGGGGAAGGTGAACAATTTTGGAAAGGGAAGGTGGAACAACATGTTTGGGGGTGTAAGGGAACAAGTTGGAGGGAAGGTGAACCAGTAAGGTGTAATGAACATTTGTGAAAAATTAAGGGAACAACGTGGAGGTGTAAGGTGAACAAATTTTGTGAGTTGTAAGGTAAAAAAGTGGAGGGTAGGTGAACAAAATGGAATGTAAGGGAACAATAGTAAGGGTAAGGGGAAAAACATGGAAGGGGAAGGTGAAAAAATATGTGAAGGTGAAAAATGAAAACATGGAAGTGAAGTGGGCAAACATGTGAAAGGGGTAAATAACAATATGTGAAGGTGTAAAGAACAAAAATATGAAGGTGAAAGGGAAAACTTGAAGGGGTATATGAAAACGTGAAGGTTTTAAATGAAAAAGTGGGTGTAAATGAAAAACATGTGAAGGTTTTAAGATGAACAACATGTGAAAGGGGTAAATGAACAAAAGTGAAAGGGGTAAGATGAAAACATGTGAAGGGTTAAAATGAACAATGTGAAGGTGTAGATGAACAACAGTGAAGGTGTAATGAACAACATGTGAAAGGGGTAAATGAAAACAAAAAAGGTGTAAAGGGGAACAACTGTGAAGTGTAAAAAGAACAACAGTAAGGTGAAGATGAACAACATATGAAGGTGTAAAGGGGAACAAAGTGAAGGTTTTTAAGATGAACAAATTGAAGGGGTTTAAAATGAACAACATATGAAGGTGTAAAGGTGAACAACATTGAAGGGGTAAGATGAACAACATTGAAGGGGTAAGAGAACAACATTAAGGTGTAAGTTTTAAAAACATGTGAAGGGGTAAGATGAAAAACTTGAAGGTGTAGATAACAAAATGTAAGGTGTAAGATGAAAACTGTGAAGGTGTAAGATGAACAACATGGAATGAAAAAGGTTAGTGTAAGGAAAAACAGTGAAGGTGTAAGATGAACCATGTGAAGGTGTAAAAATGAAAAACATGTGAAGGTGAAGATGAACAACATTTAAGGGGTAAGATGAACAAATGTGAAGGGTGTAAGGGGAACAAAGTGAAGGTGAAGGAGAATGCAAAAGAAGTAAAGGGAAAATAAAAATGAAATGCAAGGGAAGAGGGAAATTTTTTTAAATTTTTGAAATTTAAGAACCAAAAACTGGAAAATATAGCAAAATAATACTTGAAGGGCTAGTAAACTTTTTTTGGGTTTTAAAAGTCTTGTAGTGGACATTGAACAGTCCACCAGTCACCTCATAAATCGGGGTTAAGTGTCTCGAGTAAAGAACAGACTCAACCCCTTCATTGAATCTTTACCTGATCTCTGCTCCCCATTACAACATTGTGAAGAAAGGGGCTTTCCCGACAGTCCCACATCCCATACCAACGTCCCTTTTGAAAAAATTTAGTCTAGGTAGACTGTGTAAAAAATATTCTTTCCATTGCCAGTTGGGGTCGACTAGAGGGGCAAAAATGCCTAAACCAGCTCGAATTTTTTGCTAACTCATAAAAACTGTTAATTTTTTGTCTCAAAATTGGTTTTATGATTTAGGAATGAATGTCCGTGCTACTCTATAAAAAAAACTTCAATTCACTCTTTTTTTCAAAGTTTAAAAAAACTCAAATTTATCAAACATTCTCCATCCCCAAAAAAAGAGTCAGAATTATTTAAAAAAAATTTTGGGTTTCACTAACAATCCATTTATCCAAAAAATTGATAATTTTTTAAAAGTGGCTTGTTTCTGATTATGAGAACAGGTACGTATGTCAGAGATAATTAAATCTTAACTCAATGTTTTAAAAACAAAAAAAGTCTTATTTAGCAAAAAATTTTTGTTGAAAATTCCCCAAATTTTATCTTTTGTCAATAATGCTTAGGGTTTTTAGTGACAAAACGTTACTTTGGGGGGGAATTTACACTTGACCGGGCCCCGGACGTATCTCACTAGCTCACAGTATAAAAATTATCAGAAGCAAAAACAATGAACAACTGTCAAGTGTTGAGACAACTTGACCTTACAACAATGTGTCATTAGGGTTTCTGAAGAAAGCTGTAGGATAAATTTGCGTTCCGCTGTGGGGTGTGAGGGGTCATGATGAGCTGCGATCCACACTTTCCATAAAGGAAAGTAAAAAACTTTAATACATCCTACATCTGACTCCAACCCTCAAGTTCGTATCTTTTATGACAAAATTCCTTTACATTAAAAAATGCAAAACGATTTTTTTATTCCACGACACTCCCGGTAGATGTTCAATTTAGTAAATTATGAAGTGTGACTTCAGAACGTAACCTGGCTGCAAGCAGGTGAAACAAACAAATAAATTTATAATTGTTCTTGTAGGTCTTTATTGCAAACCGGGGTATTCCCTTAGCGCTACTGTAAAAAGGAACTATTGGTGTCCCTAAATTCTTGCTTGGGCAGTAGCCTCAGCCCCAATCAAAATTCGTTGAAACTTCCCATCCCCTCTCTACTTACTCACCTGACACACGCACCATTATTAACAATTTAGTGCCTCACCAAAAAAAACAACATCTCAGCATTTTTAGTGTCCTCACCTGACCACAAAAAAACATCAGCAAACTTCTAGTGTCCCCCACCTGCACACACCCAAAACAGCCCACTTCTAGTGTCGCAAAAAACTTTCTACAATTACTTAAACATCAAACATCATTTTACTTCACACTGCAACACACACAAACCGATCGTACCTCACAAACACAAAAATGATCAAGTCGTGACTTTTTTAAAAACTAGGCGCGTGAAAGAAAGCTTGTACTTAAAAACCCACCTCATTTGGGGTGTTACATCATTTTTTAACAAGGTTGTTAGGTTCACGCGATTTTTTATCTGGTTTACATGACTGATTTTTAATTTAAAATTTTTAAAGTTTAGTATATTCAGAAAAATTATGTTTTATTTTAAATTGAAAAATTTTATGTAAAGTAAAAGGACACAAGTGCAAATAATGTACATTTTTTTGAGCCCGTTTTGCTTCTCCGGAACTCTGTCGGTAATTCCAAAAACATTTAAAAAGAAAATTAAGTTGTATTATAGATGAAAATTTTTTTTTGAAAATTGAAAAATAAAAGTTGAAAAAATTTTAGTTAATAATAG
>NC_069494.1:18942306-18967796 GCF_026875155.1 Cherax quadricarinatus
CCTACTCCTAGGTTTAGGGACTAATTACCTCATCTTCTGTACATAGTTCTACTGTCTTCAAGTTATGTCCTGGAATTTGTATTGATAAAGCCACTGGATGGCGAAACGTCTACAATAAAGATACCCAGATGTTGCACATGTGTCTTACTCTCATCTTGTCGGTATTATATACCATTCGTACACAGACACCAACCACCCAAGGAGGTACTACCATCCTGTGGTTGTAGGTTGGTAGACACCAACCACCCATGGAGGTACTACCATCCTGTAGTAGTAGGTTGGTAGACACCAACCACCCAGTGCTGTACTATCATCCTCTGGTAGTAGGTTGGTAGACAGCAACCATCCATGGATGTACTACCATACTGTGGTAGTAGGTTGGTAGACACCAACCACCCATGGAGGTACTACCATCCTCTGATAGTAGGTTGGTAGATACCAACCACCCATGGAGGTACTACAATCCTGTGGTAGCAGGTTGGTAGACCTCAACCACCCATGGAGGTACTACCATCCTCTGGTAGTAGGTTGGTAGACAGCAACCACCCATGGAGATACTACCATCCTGTGGTAGTAGGTTGGTAGACACCAACCACCCATGGAGGTACTACCATCCTGTGGTAGTAGGCTGGTAGACAGCAACCACCCAGAAAGTTACTATCGTCCTGTGAAAGTAGGTTGGTAGACAGCAACCACCCAGGGAGTTACTTCCCTCCTGTGGTAGTAGGTTGGTAGAGAGCAACCACTGAGGGATGTACTACCGTCCTGTGGAAGTAGGGTGGTAGAGAGCAACCAGCCATGGAGGTACTACCATCCTGTGGTTGTAGGCTGGTAGACAGCAGCCACCCAGTGAGGTACTACAATCCTGTGGTAGTAGGTTAGTAGACAGCAACCACCCAGGGAGGTACTACCGTCCTGTGGTAGTGAGTTGGTAGACAACAACCACCCATGGAGGTACTACCATCCTGTGGTAGTAGGTTGGTAGACACCAACCACCCATGGAGGTACTACCATCCTGTGGTAGTAGGTTGGTAGACAGAAACCACCCATGGAGGTACTACCATCCTGTGGTAGAAGGTTGGTAGACACCAACCACCCATGGAGGTACTACAATCCTCTGGTAGTAGGTTGGTAGACAGCAACCACCCAGGGAGGTACTACCGTCCTCTGGTAGTGGGTTGGTAGACAACAACCACCCATGGAGGTACTACCATCCTCTGGTAGTAGGTTGGTAGACAGCAACCACCCATGGAGGTACTACCATCCTGTGGTAGTAGGTTGGTAGACACCAACCACCCATGGAGGTACTACCATCCTGTGGTAGAAGGTTGGTAGACAACAACCAGCCAGGGAGG
This sequence comes from Cherax quadricarinatus, assembly GCF_026875155.1. Lineage (NCBI taxonomy): Eukaryota > Metazoa > Arthropoda > Malacostraca > Decapoda > Parastacidae > Cherax > Cherax quadricarinatus. Next base: position 18,943,662 of record NC_069494.1, read on the forward strand.
TACTACCGTCCTGTGGTAGTAGGTTGGTAGACAGCAACCACCCAGGGAGGTACTACCGTCCTGTGGTAATAGGTTGGTAGACAACAACCACCCAGGGAGGTACTACCGTCCTTTGGTAGTAGGTTGGCAGACAACAACCACCCAGGGAGGTACTGCCTTCCTGGGGTAGTAGGTTGGTAGAAAAAACCAACCACCAGGGAGGTAAATACCGTCCTGTGGTAGTAGGTTGGTAGACAACAACAACCCACGGAGGTACTAACGTCCTGTGGTAGTAGGTTGGTAGAAAACAACCACCCAGGGAGGTACTACCATCCTGTGGTAGTAGGTTGGTAGACAACAACCACCCAGGGAGGTACTACCGTCCTGTGGTAGTAGGTTGGTAGAACAACAACCACTCCCAGGGGGTACTACCGTTCGTGGTAATAGTTTTGGTTAAGAACAACCACCAAGGTACGAACTACCGTCCTGTGGTAGTAGTTTGGGTAGAAAACATCCAGCCCAGGGACGTACTACCGTCCTGTGTAGTAGGTTGGTAGACAAAAACCACCCAAGATGGTAATACCTTCCGTGGTAGTAGGTTGGAGACACCAACCACCCATGGAGGTACTACCATCCTGTGGTAGTAGTTGGTAGACACAACCACCCATGGAGGTCTGTCATCCTGTGGTAGTAGGTTTGGTAGACACCATCCACCCAGGAGGTTCTACCATCCTGTGGTAGTAGGTTGGTAACAACCAACCACCCATGGAGGTACTACATCCTGTGTAGTAGGTTGTAGACACCAACCACCCGAAGGAGGTACTACCATCCTGGTGTAGTAGGTTGGTAGACACCATCCACCCATGAGGTACTACTACCATCCTTGTGGTAGTAGGTTGTAGACACCAAGCCAACCCAGTGCAGTACTATCATCCTCTGGTAGTAGGTTGGTAGACAGCAACCATCCATGGATGTACACCATACTGGGTAGTAGGTTGGTAGACACCAACCACCCAGGGAGGTACTACCATCCTCTGAATAGTAGGTTGGTAGATAACCAACACACCCTTGGAGGTAAACAATCTCTGTGGTAGCAGTTGTATGACCTCAACGCACCCAAGGAGGTACTACCATCCTGTTGTAGTAGGTTGGTAACACCAACCACCCATTGAGGTACTACTCATCCTGTGTAGTAGTTTGGTAACAACCAACCACCCAGTGCTGTACTATCATCCTCTGGTAGTAAGTTGGTAGACAACAACCACCCATGGAGGGGGGTACTACCATCCTGTGGTAGTAGGATGGTAGAGCATACCAACCGACGCGACCAAGGAGGACTACCATCCATTGTAGAAGGCAGGTAGACATCAACCACCAAGAAAAATACAATCGTGTCCTGTGAAAGTAGTGTGGTAGACAGCAACCACCCAGGTGAATACTAATCGACCAGCGGTATAGTTTGGTAGAGTCCAGCACCCACGCGTCAGGTAGTTCTGGACCCAACCTAGAGGAAGTCCTTAATACCGTCCGCCCCCCATCAGGTCATGACCAGCCCTAACCATATTCCTACTTTGAGTACGCCTCTCCCCCCGCCCATCCTTACCACCCCACGAATGAATACGTATTAATTACTACCCTTTCCCCACCCCCTTCCCCCTTTCTTACGGCTCCCTCTCACCATATTAGAATACGTTAATTACTCCCGTCTCTCCCCCCCTATCCTTACCCACAGGGCCCGCACACATATTACTACTTGAGACGAGCTCGCCATCTCTCCCGCTAACTGAGTTCCCTCTTTTGCATTACCAGACGACCCCGGTCCTGTGTTAGTGCTTAAGGGAAGTACAACAACCACTCATGGAGTTACTACCGACCAGAGGTGTAGTTGGTACACCAACCACCCATGGAGGTATCTACCATCCTGTGGTAGTAGGTTGGTAGACAGAAACCACCCATGGAGGTACTACCATCTTGTGGTAGAAGGTTGGTAGACACCAACCACCCATGGAGGTACGACATTCTCTGGTAGTAGGTTGGTAGACAGCAACCCCCAGGGAGGTACTAAACCGTCCTCTGGTAGTGGGTTGGTAGACAACAACCACCCATGGAGGTACTACCATCCTCTGGTAGTAGGTTGGTAGACAGCAACCACCCATTGAGGTACTACCATCATGTGGTAGAAGGGTGATAGACAACCACCACCCAAGAAGTACTCTATACCGACCTGTGGTAGAAGGTTGTAGTGACAAACAACCAGCCAGGGAGGTACTTACCGTCCTGTGGTAGTAGGTTGGTAGACAGCAACCACCCAGGGAGGTACTAACGTCCTGAGGTATATTTGGTAGGACAAACAACCCACCCAGGGAGGTACTACCGTCCTTTTGGTATAGTTGGCAACAACCAACCACCCAGGGAGGTACTGCCTTGCCTGGGGTAGTAGGTTGTGTAAAAAGCAACCACCCAGGGAGGTACTACCGTCCTGTGGTAGTAGGTTGGTAGACAACAACAACCCAGGGAGGTACTAACGCCTGTGGTAGTAGGATGGTAGAAAAAACCACCCAGGGAGGTACTACTCTTCGGTCCTGTGGTATAGGTTGGTAGAGAACAACAAGCCCAGGGAAATACTACGGTCCTGTGGTAGTAGGTTGGTAGACAACAACTACCCAGGGAGGTACTAACAGTCATGTGGTAGTAGGTTGGTAGACAACAACCACCCTGGGAGGTACTACCGATTCCTGTGGTAGTAGGTTGGTAGACAACAACCACCCAGGGAGGTATTTAACCTCCTGTGGTTTGTGGGTTGGTAGACAACAACCCCCAGGGAGGTATACCGTCCTGTGGTAGTAGATTTGGTAGACATAAAACCACCCAGGGATTTATACCGTCCTGTGGTAGTAGGTTGTTAGACAACAACCCACCCAGGAGACGAACTACCGTCCTGGGTAGTAGGTCGGTAGATACCAACCACCCATGGAGGCACTACCATCCTGTGGTAGCAGGTTTGTAGACCTCAACCACCCATGGAGGTACTACCATCCTCTGGTAGTAGGTTGGTAGACAGCAACCACCCATGGAGATACTACCATCCTGTGGTAGTAGGTTGGTAGACACCAACCACCCATGGAGGTACTACCATCCTGTGGTAGTAGGCTGGTAGACAGCAACCACCCAGAAAATTACTATCGTCCTGTGAAAGTAGGTTGGTAGACAGCAACCACCCAGGGAGTTACTATCGTCCTGCGGTAGTAGGTTGGTAGACAGCAACCACCCAGGGAGTTACTACCCTCCTGTGGTAGTAGGTTGGTAGAGAGCAACCACTGAGGGATGTACTACCGTCCTGTGGAAGTAGGGTGGTAGAGAGCAACCAGCCATGGAGGTACTACCATCTTGTGGTAGTAGGTTGGTAGACAGCAACCACCCAGGGAGGTACTACCATCCTGTGGTTGTAGGTTGGTAGACAGCAGCCACCCAGTGAGGTACTACAATCCTGTGGTAGTAGGTTAGTAGACAGCAACCACCCAGGGAGGTACTACCGTCCTGTGGTAGTAGGTTGGTAGACAACAACCACCCAGGGAGGTACTACCGTCCTGTGGTTGTAGGTTGGTAGACAACAACCACCCAGGGAGGTACTACCGTCCTGTGGTAGTAGATTGGTAGACAACAACCACCCAGGGATTTAATACCGTCCTGTGGTAGTAGGTTGTTAGACAACAACCACCCAGGGACGAACTACCGTCCTGTGGTAGTAGGTCGGTAGACAACAACCACCCAGGGAGGTACTACCGTCCTGTGGTAGTAGGTTGGTAGACAACAAACAACCTGGGAGGTAGTACCGTCCTGTGGTAGTAGGCTGGTAGACAACAACTACCCAGGGAGGTACTACAGTCCTGTGGTAGTAGGTTGGTAGACAACAACTACCCTGGGAGGTAATACCGTCCTGTGGTAAGGTTGGTAACAAAAAAAAAAAAAAAAAAAAAATAAAAAAAAAAAAAATACAACCACCCGGGAGGTACTACCGTCCTGTGGTAGGTAGGTTGGGAGACACAACCACCCAGGGAGGTACTACCGTCCGGTGTAGTAGGTTGGTAGGACAACACCACCCCCAAGGATTTACTACCGTCCTGTGGTAGATTGAAGGGTTGTTTGACAATCAACCACCCAGGGACGAACTTCCGTCCTGTTGGTAGTAGGTTGGTAGACAACAACACCCAGAGACGGTACTACCGTTCCTGTGGTAGTTGGTTGGTAGACAACACACCAGGGAAGGTAATACCCGTCCTGTGGTGTAGGTTCGGTAGACAACAAACACCCAGGGGTGTACTACGTCTGTGGTTGTAGGTTGGTAGGAGAACGACAACCAAGGTAGAACTTACCGTCTTGGTATTGTAGGTTGGTAGACAACATCACACTGTACGTATACCGTCCTGTGGTAGTTAGGTTGGTAGACAACAAAACCTCCCTGGGAAGGTAATACCTTCCCGTGGTAGTAGGCGGGTAGACCAACAGCATTCCAGGGAGGTATACCGTCCTGTGGTAGTAGTTTTTGCGTAGACACCATACCAGCCAGAGAGGGTTCTACGTCCTGTGGTAGTATGTTGGTTGGTCAGCACCACCGGGAGATACTTCCGTCCCTTTGATAGTAAGGTTGGAGTCTAACAACACCAGGACTGTACTACAGTCATGTGGTGTAGGTGATAGACAACAACCACACAGGGAAGGTACTACCGTCCTGTGGTAGTTGGGTTGGTAGAATAAACAACCACCCAGGCAGTACTACGTTCCTGTGGTAGTAGGTTGATAGACAAAAAACCAGCCAGGGAGGAGGGAATCTACGTCCTGTGGTAGTAGGTGGTAGACAGCAACCACCCAGGAGGTACTACCGTACTGTGGTAGTAGGCTGGTAGGACAACATCCCAGGGTGGTACTACTGTCCTGTGGTAGTAGGTGATAGACAACAACCACCCAGGGGAGGTACTACCGTCCTGTGGTAGTAGGTTGGTAGACTGCAAGGCACCCAGGGAGGTACTACAATCCTGTCGGTAGTAGGTTGGTAGACATCATCACCCAAGGGAGGTACTACCGTCCGTGGTAGTAGGTTGGTAGGACAAAACAACACACCCAGGGACATGGGACCAGCATCCTGTGTTAGTAGGTTGGGTAGACAACAAACACCCACGGAGGTACTTCGTTCCTGTGGTAGTAGGTTGTTAGAAAATACCACCCAGGGGAGGTACTACATACCTGTGGTTGTAGGTTGGTATACCCAACAACACAAGGAGGGTTCCTACCATCCTGTGGTACGTAGGTTGGTAGACAACAACCATCCAGGGAGGTATTAGCGTCCCTGTGCGTAGTTGGTTGGTAGACAACACACCACATAGGGAAGGTACTTACATCCTGTGGTCAGTTAGGTGGTAGACATAAAACCCAGGGAGGTGCTTCCATCCTGTGCGGTAGTAGGTTGGTAGACACCAACCACCCATGATGGTAACTACCATCCTTGGTGGTAGGTTGCGTTAACAAAAACACCCAGGGAGGTATAATATCCTGTCGGTAGTAGGTTGGTATACAACAACCAACCAGAGGAGGTAATAATATCCTGTTCGGTAGTAGGGTTCGGTAGACATCAATCCACCCATGGGGGAGGTACTAACATCCTGTGGTAGTTCGTTGGTAGACACCAACACCCTGGGAGGTACTTGCGTCCTGTGGTAGTGGTTTGGTAGACAACATCCACCTCTGGGAGGTACTACAATCATGTGGTAGTAGGTTGGTAGACAACAACCACCCAGTGAGGGGGTAATAACATTCTGTGGAATAGTAGGGTGGTAGAAAAAAACCTCCAGGGAGGTATTCCATCCTGTGGTAGTAGGTTGGTAGACAACAACCACCCATTGGAGGTACTACCATTCCTGTGGTAGTAGGTTGGTAGACAACAAACCACACAAGGGAGGTAATACCATCCTGCTGGGTAGTAGGTTGGTAGACACCAACCACCAGGGAAGGTACTACCATCTGTGGTAGTAGGTTGGTAATCCAACAAACCACACCAATGGAAGGGTTCTTATATCCCCTGTGGTTGTAGGTTGGGTGACAACCAAACCACTATGGAGGTACTACCATCCTGGTGGGTTGTAGGTTGGTAGACCACCAACAACCCATGGAGGTAATTCCATCTGTGGGTAGTAGGTTGGTAGACAGCAACCACCAGGGAGGTACTACCATCATGTAGTAGTAGCGGGTAGACATAACCACCAAGGGAGGTAACTACCATCCTGTGGTTGTAGGTTGGGAGAACACAAACCACTAAGGGAATACTACCATCCTGTGGAAGTAGGTTGTAGACAACAACCACCCACGGAGGGGGGAGGTACTAACGTCCATTGGTAGTTGGCTGGTAGATTGCAACCACCCTGGGAGGTACTACAGTCCTGTGGTAGTAGGTTGGTAGGACTGCAACCACCCAGGGTGGTACTACCATCTGTGGTTAGTAGGTTGGTAGACAATCAATCCACCCAGGGATAGGGTACTACCGTCCTGTGGTAGTTGGTTGGTAGAAAACAACCACCCTGGGAGGTACTACCGTCCTGAGGCAGTAGGTTGTAGAAATCAAAACAACCCAGAGATGTAACTACCGTCCTGTGTTAGTAGGATGGTAGACAACAACCACCAGGGAAGGTTCTACCATCCTGTGGTAGTACCATTGGTTAGACAAAACACTTCCTGGGTTGTAATACCATCCTGTGGTAGTATGTTGGTATAGACAGACAACCACCCAGGGAGGGTACTAGCGTCATGTGGTTGTAGGGTTGGTAGACAACATAGCACCAAGTGAGGTACTAACCATCCTGTGGTAGTAGGTTGGTAGACAACAACACATCCTGTGAGGTACTACCGTCCTGTGGTAGTAGTTAGTTGGTAGACAACAAACCACCCAGGGGAGGTACTTCAGCCTTGGTAGTGGTTGGTAGAAAACACCACCCAGGGGGTTCTACCATCTGTGGTAGCAGGTTGGTAGACAACAAACAATCCAGGGAGATACTACCATCCTGTGGTAGTAGGTTGTTAGGACAACGACCACCCAGGGAGAGGTCGGTAATAGCGTTGTGGATGTAGGTTGGTAGACAACAATAACCCAGGGATGTTACTAACCATCCCTGTGGTGGTAGGTTGGTAGACAACAACACCCAGTGAGGTACCTACCGTCCTGTGGTAGTAGGTTGGTAGGACAACAAACCACCCAGGGACGTACTTCCATCCTATGGTAGTAGGTTGGTAGACAACAACCCCACCCAGTGAGGTACTACCGTCCTGTGGTAGTAGGTTGAGTAGGACAACAACCACCCAGGGACGTACGACCGTCTGTGGTAGTAGGTGGGTAGACAGAAACCACCCAGGGAGGTAATACTTCCTGTGGTAGTAGGTTGGTAGACACCCAACCACCCAGGGAGGTACTACAGTCCTGTGGTAGTAGGTTGGTAGACAGCAACCTCCCCAGGGAAGGGTACTACCATACTGTTGTATAGTAGGTTGGCTAGGCAACTCCACCCAGTTGAGGTACTACCGTCCAGTTGGTTTAGGTTGGTAGACAGCAACGCTCCCCCCAGGGAGGTACGACCATCATTGTGTTAGTAGGTTGGTAGACAACAACCACCCAGGGTGGTACTACCATCCTGTGGTAGTTGGTTGGTAGTACAACATCCAACCAGGACGTTATACCGTTCCTGTGGTGTAGGTTGGGTAGAACAGCAACCACAAGGGAGGTTTACTACCCATCCTGTGGTAGTAGGTGGTAGAAACAAACCACAAGGGACGGTACTGCCATCCTGTGGTAGTTGGTTGGTTTGGTAGACAACATACCACCCAGGGGACGTTCTACGTCCTGTGGTAGTAAGGTTGGTGACACCTACCACAAGGGAGGTACTTACTCCTGTGGTAAGTAGGTTGGAAGTCACCAATCACCAGGGAGGTACTACCATCCTGTGGTAGTAGTTGGTAGAGGTTTAGACACAAAACAACACTGGGAGGGGTACTACCATCCTGTGGTTAGTTTGTTGGTAGACAACATCCAACCCAGGGACGTTCTACCGTCCTGTGGTAGTAGGTTGGTAGGATAGACTGCAAACATCCCAGGGAGTATGGGACACCGTCCTGTGTTGTAGTTTGGTAGACAACACACCAGCCAGGGAGGTACTACGTACTGTGGTAGTAGGTTGTAGACTAAAAACACCAGGGAGGTACTAACCTTTCCTGTCAGGTTAGTGGTTGGTAGACACCAACCACCAGGGGAGGTATACAATCATGTGGTAGTTAGTAGGTTGGTAGACAGCAACCACCCAGGGGAGGTACTACATCCTGTGGTAGTTGGTTGGTAGACAGCAACCACCCGGGAGGTACTACCAATCCTGTGGTAAATGTTGGTAGACAGCTAACCACCCAGTGATGGTACTACTGTTCCTGTGGTATGTAGGTTGGTAGACACCACCTCCCCCCCCAAGGGGAGGTTCTACCCATCCTGTATGGTGAAGGTTGGTAGACAACCAACCACCCAGGGATGGTACTACCATCCTGTTGTAGTAGGTTGGTAGAAACAACACCAGGGTGGTACTACCATCCTGTGGTTAGTAGGTGGTAGACAAAACCACCCAGGCGAGGTAGTACCTTCCTGTGGTAGAAGGTTGGTAGACAACAAGCCACCAGGGAGGTACTACCATCCTGTGGTTGTAGGGTGGTAGAACAAAACCATCCCAGGGGGCTAATACAGTCCCTGTGGTAGTTAGGTTGGTAGACAGAACCGCCAGGGAGCGGTACTACCTTCATGTGGTAGTAGGTTGGTTGACAACAACCACCCAGGGAGGTACCTACCATCCTGTTGTAGTAGGTTGGTGACATCTCCACCAGGGACGTTCTACCGTCATGTGTAGTAGGTTGGTAGACACAGCAACCACACAGGGAGGTTACTACCATCCTGTTTGGTAGTAGGTTGGTGGACACAAACACCCAAGGGAGGTACTGCCATCCTGTCGGTTGTAGGTTGGTAGACAACAACCAACCGGGGACGTACTACGTCCTGTGGTTAGTAGGTTGGTAGACACCAACCTCCCAGGGAGTTACTACCAACCTGTTGGGAGTAGGTTGGTAGACACCAACACCCAGGGAGGTACTTACCATCCTGTGGTAGTAGGTTGTAGACACCAACCCCCAGGGAGGGTACTACCATCTGTGGTAGTTAGTAGGTTGGGTAGACAACATCACCCAGGGACGTACATACCGTCCTGTGGTAGTAGAGTTGGTTGACAGCAACCACCCAGGGAGGTATGACCGTCCTGTGGCTAGTAGGTTGGTAGACAACATCAACCGGGAGGTTACTACCGTCTGTGGTACTAGGTTGGTAGACAACAACCCCCTGGGAGGTATTACCGTCCTGTGGTAGTAGGGTTGGTAGACAACAACCACCTGGGAGGTATTCCGTCCTGTGGTGGTAGTAGGTTGGTAGGACAAACAACAACCCAGGGAGGTACTACGTTCCAGTGGTAGTAGGGTTGGTGAGACAACAACCACCCAGGGAGGATACGACCGTCTGTTGTAAGTAGGTTGGTAGACAAACAACCAGCAGGGACCGGTACTACCGTCCTGTGGTAGTAGGTTAGGTGACAGCAACCACCCAGGGAGGTATTACCATCCTGTGGTAGTAGGTTGTAGACAGGCAAACACCCAGGGAGGTACGACCATCCTGTGGGGTTAGTAGGTGGTAGGACAGGCATCCACCCAGGATGGTACTTACCATCCTGTTGGTAATAAGGGTGGTAGACACACAACCACCAGGTGAGGTATACTGTCTGTGGTAGTTAGAGTTGGTAGACAAACATCCACCCAGGGACGGTAATACCATCCTGTGGAGTAGGTTGGTAGACAACAACCACCCAGGGAGGGGTACTTCCCATCCTGTGGTAGTAGGGTTGGTAGGAACACCAAACTCCCAGGGAGGTACTACCATCCTGTGCCCCCCGGGTAGTAGGTTGGTAGACAGCAACACACAGGGAGGGGCGCTACTACCATCTGTGGTAGTAGGTTGGTAGACAGCAACCACCAGGGACCACACGGTACTACCATCCTGTGGTTATAGGTTGGTTAGAATGCAAACCACCCAGTGAGGTACATACTGTCCTGTGGTAGTAGGTTGGTAGACAAAAACCACCCTGGGACGGTACTTACATCCTGTGGTAGAAGGTTGGTAGACACGCAAACACCCTGGGAGGTACTACCATCCTGTGGTAGTAGGGTTGGTAGACACCAACCACCAAGGAGGTACTACCATCCTTGGTAGGAGGTTGGGAGACAACAAAAAACACCCTGGGCGGTATACCCGTTCCTGTTGGTAGGTAGGTGGGTTAGACAAAACAACCCAGGGAGGTACTACCGTCTGTGGTAGTAGGTTGGTAGACAACAAACCACCCAGGGACAGGAACTACACGTACTGTGGTTGTAGGGTTGGTAGACACCAACCACCCAGGGAGGTATTCCTTCAGTGGTAGTAGGTTGGTAGACACCAAACCACCCAGGGGACGGTTACTACATCCTGTGGTAGTAGGTTGGTAGACACCAACCACCCAGGGAGGTACTACCATCCTGTGGTAGTAGGTTGGTGGACATAACAACCACCCAGGGAGCGGTTACTACCATCCTGTGGTAAGTAGGTTGGTAGACAACAACCTCCCAGGGAGGTAGTACATCCTGTGGTAGTAGGTTGGTTAGACAACAACCAACCAGGGAGGTACATACCATACTGTGGAGTAGGTTGGTATGACAACAAACCACCCAGGGAGGTACTTTACCGTCCTGTGGTAGTAGGTTGGTAGACAACAACCACCCAGGGAGGTACTAGATCCTGTGGGTAGTAGGTTGGTAGCACCAACCACACAGGGAGGGGTAATACATCCTGTGGTAGTAGGTTGGTTGACAACAACGTCACCCACAGGGAGGTACTCCTTCATGTGGTAGTAGGTTGGTAGAAACAACCACCCAGGGAGGCCCCCTGGTACTTACCGTCCTGTAGGTAGTAGGTTGGTAGACAACAAACCACCCTGGGGAGGTACTACGATCTGTGGTAGTAGGTTGGTAGTACATAAACCACCACAGGAGGTACTACCAATCCATGTGGTAGAGGTTGGTAGACAGAAACCACACAGGGAGGTTACTTCCGTACTGTGGGTAGTAGGTTGTTAGTCAACAACACCCAGGGAGGTATACCGTCCTGTGGTAGTAGGTTGGTACGACACCACCTCCCACGGGACGGTACTTACAGTCCTGTGGTTGTAGGTTGGTTGAAAACAACCATTCCCCAGGGAGGTACTACCCGTCCTGTGGTAGTAGGTTGGTTAGGAAACTAAACCAACCAGGGTGGTACTACCTCCTGTGGTAGTAGGTTGGTAGACAACAAAACCACCCAGGGTGGTTAATACAGTCCTGTTGTTAGTAGGTTGGTAGACAACAACCACCCTTGACGGGTTACTACCGTCCTGTGGTAGGGGGTTGGTAGACAAACAACCACCAGGGTGGTACTACCGTCCTGTGGTAGTTGGTTGGTTAGACAACAACCACCAGGGTGGTACTACCGTCCAGTTGGTAGTAGGTTGGTAGACAACAACCATCCGAGAGGTATTACGATCCTGTGGTTAGTTGGGTTGGTAACAACAACCACCCAGGGAGGTACTTCAGTCTGTGGTAGTAGGTTGGTTAGACAGCAACCACCCAGGGAGGGTACTACCGTCTTGTGGTTAGATGGTTGGTTAGACAACAACCACCCAGGGGAGGTACTACGATCCTGGTCCGGTAGTAGGTTGGTAGACAACAACTCCAACCCAGGGAGGTATACTACAGTCCCTAGGGTAGTTGGTTGGTTGACAAAAACCACCCAGGGGGGTATACTACCGTCCTTTGGTTAGTAGGTTAGGTATGACAACAAACCACCCAGGGGGGTCTACCATCTGTGATAGTAGGGGGTAGACAACAACCACAAAGGGAGGTAATTACCGTCCCTGTGGTAGTAGGTTGGTAGAAACAACCACCCAGGGTGGTAATACGTACTGTAGGTAGTAGGTGGTAGACAACAACCACCCAGGGAGGTACTACCGTACTGTGGGTTGTAGGTTGGTTTGACACAAACACCCAGGGAGGTACTTACGTTCCTTGTGGTAGTTGGTTGTTGGAACAACCACCCCGGGAGGTACTACCGTCCTGTGGTAGTAGGTTGGTTAGAGTAGAACACAACCAACCAGGGTGGGTACTACCGCTTCTGTGGTAGTGTAGGTTGGTATGGACACCAACCACCCAGGGAGGTACTACCGTCCTGTGGTAGTAGGTTGGTAGACAACAACCACCCAGGGAGGTACTACCGTCCTGTGGTAGTAGGTTGGTAGACAGCAACCACCCAGGGAGGTACTACCGTCCTGTGGTAGTAGGGGGCTGTTGGTACAATGTGTGTGTTAGACTGGTTGCATTGGGTTTGTTGGGGTTTAGGACCTTCTGTAGGTGGTCGTGAGGGAGGTTGTATTTTCTCTTCCTCCTGAGTCTGGGCTCTCCTCCTCATCTCCATCTTTGCCTCTCTGTCCTCCTTGTGTCTTTGTTCCTCTCTTTCAGTTTCTGCCTATCTTCCTGTGTTCTACTGTGGTCGAGATAAACCCTCCATTTCAGGATGCTTTCTCCTGCAAGATCCTGTTTTAAGCTTATTCTGCCTTGAAAATCACTTTTTATAGCCATTTTTTCCCTCTCCTAAACCTCCTTTCTCAGAAATTTTGTCAACTGGGTCATGTCATCCTCTTTATTGCTTTCATTATACTTTCAAATTTGTTGTTTTTCACTGTCTTCTTACTCATAATGTGTGTGTGTGTGTACTCACCTAAATGTAACTCATCTTTAATTGTGGATACAGGAATCGAGAATCACTCATGGTCCCGCCTCTTCACTGGTCACTACGAAGTCCTCTCTCTCTGCCAGATCATAAGCTTCATTATAACTCGGCTTAAAAATTTGTGTGGTTCCTGCATCCACTACATCCAATTGTCAGGACTATTCCACATCCTGACACCTACATGACTGAAGATATACTTCCTAAACAATCCTCTGTCTCATCTGAGTCTACAACCTTCCAATTGTGACCCTTGGTCTGTGTCCACTATCCGGGACATCCTGTCCCTGTTTACCTTATCTACTCCTCGCAGTATTTTGTATGCAGTTATCATGTCTTCACTTAACATCTGACCCTCCCAGTCGCCGTCAGGCCGATTTCTCAAAATCTTTTCCTTTCGTTGGACAACACGAGCTCTGCCGATCTCGCTCCTTGTTGCAAACCATTGTGATCTTTCTATAATTTTTTGACGTACATGACAGTTATGGGATTCCAATGATGCTGCATTAGTGCGTGTGTGTACTCACATATTTTTTTGTTTGGGGTTTTTTTTTGCATGGGGTCGATTCATAGCTCCTCGGCCCCGCCTCTTCGCTGAATGTACTAGTCCTCTCTCTCCCTGCCCATGAGCTTACTCTTTATCGCACTTAAATTAAGTATGGGTTCCGCCTCGTATGTCAAATTTCTAGGCTATTCAAGGCCTGATACTCTATGACGCTGAAGAAAGCACTTTCATAACATTCCCTTTGATTCATCTGATCTTCAACTTCCAAAATTGTGAACATCATGTGTCAGTGCCCAATCTCTGAAACATCCCGTCTTTGTCCACCTTGTCTAGTCCGACACAGTATTTTATATGTAGTTATCATGTCTCCTCTGACCCTTCTATCCTCCAGTGTCGCCAGGCCGGTCCATCAACCTTTCTTCGTTGGACAATCCCTTAGCTATGGGACTAGTCTTGTTGCAAACCTTTGCACTTTCTCTAATTTCTTGACGTGATTGACAGGTGTGGATTCCAATCTGGTTGCTGATACTCCAGTTGGGCCTGACGTTTATGGTATACAGGGAGTATTGAACGATCCTTACAGAGGCTATCTGAAACGCTATCATAGGTTTGCAGGCGCCAGTATGCTGCTGCAGTTATCTGATTTGATGTGAGCATCGGAGATTGTCGGTGTTATTCTCACAACCGATCTTTTTCTTGAGGGAGGTTTGCAGTCTTTGGCCATCTAGACTATTATGTGTCTGCGGTTTCTTTGCCTTCACCAATTCATGACTTTGCATTTGGCAGGGTTAAATTTAAGGAGCCAGTTGATGGACCAGGCTTGTAGCCTGTCCAGGTCTCTTTGTATAGCCTGCCTGATCCCTCCTCGATTTGATTCTTCTCATTAACTTCTCATCATCTGCAAAAACAACGACAACTTCTGAGTCTTTCCATTCCGTTATATCATTCACATATACCAGGAAAGCACAGGTCCTAGGGACATGACCCCTTGTGGAACCCCCGCTTGACACAGGCCCCACTTATGACACCGCGTCACGTACCATGACTCGTTGTTGCCTTCCTGTCAGGTAATTCTATGATCCATTGCGTGCCTTCCTGTTATATGTGCCTGTTTCATCTTAGCTTTTGCAGTAACCTCTTGTGAGGAACTGTGTCGAAGGCCTTCTTGCCCCCCCCCCCCCCCGACCCCCCCCAAAAAAAATATATGCAGTCGATCCTCCCTCTCTCTTTGTCTTACTTCTGTCACCTTGTCATAAAACTCCAGTAGGTTTGTGGGACACAGGATTTTTCCTTCAATGAAATCCGTGCTGGTTGTTAATTATACACCTTGTTTCTTTCCAGGTAGCTCTACCACTCTCCTCTGATTTATTCTCCTTGTACTTTGATACTATACACGTTAGTGATACAGGTCTGTAGTTTAGTGCTATTGTCTGTCTCCCTTTTTAAAATAGGGACAACATTTGCCATCTTCATACCTCAGGAGTTGCCCGTTTCAATTGTTATGTTGAATATGTAGTCTGGTCCACCGTTCTTGGAGGTGTAAGTTGCCTTACCAGCTTCTTCACCTCATCTTGGTTATATGTACCTCGTCCAGCACGTGCTGGTGTACCCACTGTTCTGATTTCGGAGTCCATTGGTTTTCCACTGTAAATACGTCTTTAAATCTCGTGTTGAGCTCCTGACATATCTCTCGGTTCGGTTACTTGTGAACTCCCATCACCCTTCCTCAGTCTGATTACCTGGTCCTTGACTGTTGTTTTCCTCCTGATGTGGCTATACAACACTTAGGGTCAGACTTGACTTTCGATGCTATGTCATTCTCATATTGTCACTGAGCCTCCCTTCATATCTGTGCATATTCGTTTCTGGCTCTTTGGCTAATCTCTTTGTGAAGGCTTACTCAGCCCTGCAACAACTTCAAACAGTATTACTAAGGCTGGCTCCTCCTCAGGAAAATTAGTGAATTGAAAAAGAAATAATAACAGACAAACATAAACACTTTATTATATAGAAAATATAAAATATAAAACACTTAAATATGAAATATTAATCCTACATTAAAGAAAATGAAAAATGAAAAATATAAATGATAACTGAATTCAACGCTAATATGTATAGGGGTGTCTGGTGTTGGTGACACTGTGTTGTTGAAATCGTAGCCGTTGCTGATGATGGGGGGGGGTCGCAGGTGTTGGTTACGACCCACTGGCTAGTTCTTCACAGTAGATAGAGCCTTGAGTAGTATCCCGATGACAGGAAAGCAGGTTCTTTACCGCTGCAATGATGTGGGGTTACGTCCTGCAATTTCATACAGGTGCACAGGTAATTAAATCCAAAATGGGACGTCTCCAGGACGTTAGTCCGTCTCCTGTTCTTCTCGTTGATTGACAGGTGACCCTCACTGTCATCCAAGAGTAGTGTTGGGAGCTGTGAGTCGAGTGATTTACTGTTTGACCAGAGCCCCCCACGTCACCTGTCGGGGGGGGGAAGAGGGAGGGGAAGGGATAGCGGGAGCTAGACTGACCCTACCTTAACAAGCAGCCGGCATCAACCTATCATTCAGAGGAAAAAGCGGGAAACGGAGCTTGACTGCCACTAACTATACGCAAAACTATCACTTTCAGGGAGGGAGAAGAAAGGCCGGAGCTTGACTTGCCCTACAATGAAACTATTGTTACTATATCGCTACTCCTATCTATTGAACTTTTCCCTCACACTCTTTATTTTCCTAAGTTCTCTGTCTTCTGTGCCTTTTCCATTCTCTAGTACACCTAGTTTTTGCCTCCCTACACCTTTGGGTGAACAAGGACTCGTTCTGTTCTTCCCATTATTTCTGTTTCCCTTGGGAACAAACCTCTCCTCTGCCCCCTTGCATTTTGTTGCCACATAGTCCTTCATTTCTTGTACTGGTTTTCCTGTCAGTTCCCTCTCCAGCTGAATGTCTTGCAGGAAGTTCCTCATGCCTGAGTAGTTCCCTCTTTTGTAGTTTGGCTTTTCCCATCCTATTCCTGCTACTCTCTCCACTTGAAGCTCAACTATGTAGTCAAAGCACAGAACCACATGATCACTAGCTCCCAGGGGCCTTTCATACATGATATCCTCGATGTCTGAACTACTCAAGGTGAATACAAGGTCCAGACTTTGTGGTTCATCCTCACCTCTCTTTCTGGTAGTGTCTCTAACATGTTGATGCATGAGGTTTTCTAGTACCACATCCATCATCTTGGCTCTCCATGTTTCGGGACCCCCATGGGGCTCCAGGCTTTCCCAGTCAATCTCCTTGTCATTGAAATCACCCATAACTAATAACTTTGCTCCCCCATGTGTGCTCTCCAGGCCACCTCGGCTAGTGTGTCGACCATTGCTCTGTTGCTCTCATCACATTCTTCTCTTGGCCTCCTGCAGTTCTGTGGTGTTTTGTACATTACTGCAATTATCACCTAATGTCCCTCAGACTGGATTGTTCCTACTAAGTAGTCCCTTTCGCCCGTGCCATCCATTCCTTCCATTTTCTCAAAACCCCACTGGTTTTTAATGAGCAGTGCAACTCCTCCTCCCCCTCTCCTCCCTCTGTCTTTCCTGAGGATTTGATATCCGGATGGAAAGATTAAATCTGTTATTATTCTGGTGAGTTTTGTTTCTGTGAGTGCTATTATGTCTGGGATATCTCCTTGATTCTTTCATGCCACTCCTCATACTTATTTGTTATTCCATCTGCATTTGTATACCACACCTTTAACTTCTTTTCTAAGACTGTGGTCTGGGAGATATATTGGGGGTTGGAGGAAGTGGGAGACCTGATAAGGAACTATTGGGTGGTTGCTGTGGGGTGGAGTTTCTAATGCAGTGGGTGGGGGCATTGGATATGGCATGGGTGTTTTGGTTTAGAGTGTTTGGTTGCACTGGGGTTGACCTGGTTGGGAGGCTTCTATAGGAAGTTGTGAGGGAGGCTGTATTTGATCTTCTTCCTGGGTCTGGGATCTCCTGTCTGTCTCCTCCATCCTCTCTCTTTCCTCCTTTCGCCTTTGTACCATCTCTCTCAGTTTCTGCCTTTCTTATCGTGTTCTGTCACGGTCGAGATACACCTTCCTTTAAGCCAGCATGTCCCTTAATTGTGCTTTCTCCTGCAGGATCCTGTTCCGAGTCAATTCTGCCTTGAAGGTCACTTTCACTGGCTGGGTTCTTCTTTTTACAAACCCCCCTATTCTCCGAAAATTTTCCAGCTGGGTCATGTCGTCTTCTCCTTTTGCTTTTATGATGCTTTCAATTGATTTTTTTCCCCTTGTTTTCTTGCTTCATATGTTTCCCCTTCAACTTCCTGGAGCCCATACACAAAGACTGACCTCACCCTTTCATTCTCCCACTGCATATCCTCGTGTATCCACTCATTCACTTTAATTTCCTCCATTGCAGCTTTCCTTTCTTCAGTTTTGCTAGCTAATGTACTTGGGCTCAGTGGCCTGCCATTTTCCCTCCTGGGCTTTCCATGGACTCTGCTGTGGTCTGTTAGGGCCTCCATATATAGCTTAGCTCTTTCATTTACTACAGTCTCCTCTGATAGAGCTTCTCCATGCAGTTTTGCTCCTTCTTTCCCTACAGTCCCCTTATTTGTGACTGAGGTAGCAGTCTCTGATGTCATTCCCAAAATGTTCTTTACTTCTTTAGGCTGTTTCAGATTTTTCAGTTCCTCTTCTAAACTCTGTATCCTAGCCTCTGCTGCTATGCTTGCATCTCCCACTTCCTGCTTTCCATATATATCCTCTCTTCTATTCTCATGCTAAGTTCTTCTAGTTTCTTTTCCCATTCATGTTCCCTTTTTGTGAGATCTGCTGCCCAATCTTTCTTTGCAGATTCCTCCTCCTGTCCCTTGGTTTTCCTTCCTGCTCTCTGGTAACCCATTTTTGTTTTATTTTGATTGCCTCAGAGTGGGAAACCTATGTAATTCTGTGAGTTAGGTTAGTAGTGTGTTTGTCAGAGTGTGGGAGAGGGGTGGGGAGGGGGATTTAGGGGGGAATATGGGGAGTGGGTGAATGGGAGAGAGAGAGAGGAAGGAGGGAGAGGTGGGGAGGGGGAGGGTGAAAGAGGGAGAGGGGATCAGGGAAAGGAGTGAGAGGTTGTTGGAGGAGGGGGGAGTGTATGTGTGAGTCTGTATATGTATGTGTGTGTTTGTGTGTGTGTGTGTGTGTACTCACCTATTTGTGGTTGCAGGGGTCGAGTCACAGCTCCTGGCCCCGCCTCTTCGCTGATTGCTACTAGGTCCTCTCTCTCCCTGCCCCATGAGCTCTATCATACCTCGCCTTAAAACTATGTATGGTTCCTGCCTCCACCACATCACTTTCTAGGCTATTCCATGGCCTGACTACTCTATGACTGAAGAAATACTTCCTAACATCCCTTTGATTCATCTGAGTCTTCAACTTCCAATTGTGACCTCTTGTGTCTGTGTCCCATCTCTGGAACATCCCGTCTTTGTCCACCTCGTCCATTCTCCGTCAGTATTTTATATGTCGTTATCATGTCTCCCCTGACCCTCCTGGCCCCCAGTGTCGTCAGGCCGATTTCCCTCAACCTCTCTTCATAGGACAATCTCCGTAGCTCTGGGACTAGTCTTGTTGCAAACCTTTGCACTTTCTCTAATTTCTTGACGTGCTTGACTAGGTGTGGATTCCAAACTGGTGCTGCATACTCCAGTATGGGCCTGACGTAGATGGTATACAGAGTCTTAAACGAATCCTTACTGAGGTATCGGAACGCTATCCGTAGGTTTGCCAGGCGCCCGTATGCTGCAGCAGTTATCTGATTGATGTGCGCCTCAGGAGATATGCTCGGTGTTATACTCACCCCCAGATCTTTTTCCTTGAGTGAGGTTTGCAGTACTTTGGCCATCTAAACTATATTGTGTCTGCGGTCTTCTTTGCCCTTCCCCAATCTTCATTGGTGTGTGTGTTGTGTGTGTGTGTGTGTGTGTGTGTGTGTGTGTGTGTTGTGTGTAATTATGTGTGGAATTATGTGTGGGTTTATTATGTGTCTGAAAAGTAGGTGAATTGTGTGATGGAGTGTAATGTGGAGTCTCAGTGGTCGCTTGCATGACCACAACCTCTTGTGACCTGACCCCCACCCTCCTGGGACTTGACCCTCACCTACTTACAATGTTGCCCTTTATGCTTGTCCTGCCACATAGCTTATAGTAACTTACTCATTGTTCCATGGATTACCAATTGCTATTCCTTATTGAATACTTGAGTGCCTGTTCTTTATCATGCTATGAGAGTTGGACCGTTCACAATCAGCTTGGTGGTTAATTGGAACCTGAAACCCCACACCCATACAACCACTCGTAGGTGAGTACAGTACTTGCAATGCAGCTGTAGCAGCCTGTAGATTGTCCAGCTCGATGAGACGTCCTGGCGCAGATCCACCTCGTTATATAATGTACCCTATTCACTGTATTTCTTTCACTTGTCACACGATTGTTGCACTTTTCTATCTTTCTTGGGTGACACGTGGCAACGTCGCCTGCCCTGCCCGCTCTGACTGCGCACCACGTTTCACTTTCTAGATCACTTACAAAATTGCAGCTCTCCCTACACTTATGTGGCTCAGGCAGATTATAAATCGCTTCAAGGAATTGTTCACTATCCTAGCACACTTAGCTACCCTTCAGATCACTTGGGTAGCCCTCGAAAACACTTATATTCGCGGACGCGGAAGGCGTGAATCACGTACCTGTGATGAGTGACTCACCTAGTTTACTCACCTAGTTGAGGTTGCAGGGGTCGAGTCCAAGCTCCTGGCCCCGCCTCTTCACTGGTCGCTACTAGGTCACTCTCCATGAACCGTGAGCTTTATCATATCATATCCACTGTGTGTGTGTGTGTTTAGGTGTGTGTGTGTGTGTGTGTGTGTGTGTGGTGGTGTGTGTGTGTGTGTTGTGTGTGGTGTGTGGTGTGTGTGTTGTGTGTGTGTGTGTGTTGTGTGTGTGTGTGTGTGTGTGTGTAGTGTGTACTCACCTAATTGTACTCACCTAATTGTGGTTGCAGGGGTCGAGACTCAGCTCCTGGCCCCGCCTCTTCACTGATCGCTACTGGATCCTCTCTCTCTCTGCTTCCTGAGCTTTGTCATACCTCTTCTTAAAACTATGTATGGTTCCTGCCTCCACTACTTCACTTGCTAGGCTATTCCACTTGCTGACAACTCTATGACTGAAGAAATACTTCCTAACGTCCCTGTGACTCGTCTGAGTCTTCAGCTTCCAGTTGTGACCCCTTGTCCCTGTGTCCCCTCTCTGGAACATCCTATCTCTGTCCACCTTGTCTATTCCCCGCAGTATCTTGTATGTCGTTATCATGTCTCCCCTGACCCTTCTGTC
Organism: Cherax quadricarinatus; assembly: GCF_026875155.1. Taxonomy (NCBI): domain Eukaryota; kingdom Metazoa; phylum Arthropoda; class Malacostraca; order Decapoda; family Parastacidae; genus Cherax; species Cherax quadricarinatus. The sequence continues at coordinate 18,964,422 of NC_069494.1, forward strand.
CTCCAGTGTCGTCAGTCCGATTTCCCTTAACCTTTCCTCGTACGACATTCCCTTGAGCTCTGGGACTAGCCTTGTTGCAAACCTTTGTACTTTCTCTAACTTCTTGACGTGCTTGACCAGGTGTGGGTTCCAGACTGGTGCTGCATACTCCAGTATGGGCCTAACATACACAGTGTACAGTGTCTTGAACGATTCCTTATTAAGGTATCGGAAGCTATTCTCAGGTTTGCCAGGCGCCCGTATGCTGCAGCGGTTATTTGGTTGACGTGTGCCTCCGGTGATGTGCTCGGTGTTATGGTCACCCCAAGGTCTTTCTCCCTGAGTGAGGTCTGTAGTCTTTGTCCACCTAGCCTATACTCTGTCTGCGGTCTTCTTTGCCCTCCCCAATCTTCATGACTTTGCATTTGGCTGGATTGAATTCGAGAAGCCAGTTACCGGACCACATGTCCAGCCTCTCCAGGTCTCTTTGCAGTCCTGCCTCATCCTCGTCCGATTTAATTCTTCTCATCAACTTCACGTCATCTGCGAACAGGGACACTTCAGAGTCTATTCCTTCCATCATGTCGTTCACATATATCAAAAATAGCACTGGTCCTAGAACTGACCCCTGTGGGACCCGCTCGTAACAGGCGCCCACTGTGATACCTCTTCACGTACCATGACTCGTTGCTGCCTCCCTGTCAGGTATTCCCTTATCCATTGCAGTGCCCTTCCTTTTACGTGTGCCTGATCCTCCAGCTTCTGCACTAATCTCTTGTGGGGAACTGTGTCAAAGGCCTTCCTGCAGTCTAGGAAAACGCAATCTACCCAACCCTCTCTCTCGTGTCTTACTTCTGTTACCTTGTCATAAAACTCCAGGAGGTTTGTGATACAAGATTTGCCTTCCATGAACCCATGCTGGTTTTCATTTATAATCTTGTTCCTTTCCAGGTGTTCGACCACTCTCCTCCTGATAATCTTCTCCATGACTTTGCACACAATACATGTCAGAGACACAGGTCTGTAGTTTAGTGCCTCGTTTCTGTTTCCTTTCTTAAATATGGGGACTACATTAGCTGTCTTCCATTTCTCAGGTAGTTGCCAGTTTCAAGGGATGTGTTGAAGATTGTGGTTAGAGGCACACACAGCATCTCTGCTCCTTCTCTAAGGACCCATGGGGAGATGTTGTCCGGTCCCATCGCCTTTGAGGTGTCAAGGTCACTTAAGAGCTTCTTCACCTCCTCCTCAGTTGTTCGTATGTCATCCAACACTTGTTGGTATATTCCCTCTTGATGTTCCCTTCTGTGCTGTCTTCCCACAGCCCTTCCTGTCTCTACTGTAAAAACTTCCTTAAATCTCCTGTTCAGCTCCTCACATACCTCCTGATCATTTCTTGTGAGTTCTCCACCTTCTGTCCTTAATCTGATCACCTGGTCTTTGACTGTTGTCTTCCTCCTGATGTGGCTATACAACAGTTTCGGGTCAGTCTTGATTCTCGATGCTATGTCATTTTCATACTGTCGCTGGGCCTCCCTCCTTACCTGTGCGTACTCATTCCTGGCTCTGCGACTGATCTCCCTATTTTCGTGTGTTCTCTGCCTTCTGTACTTTTTCCATTCTCTATTGAACTTTGTTTTTGCCTCCTTACACCGTCGGGTAAACCAGGGGCTTGTTCTGGTCTTCCCGTTGTTACTGTTGCCCTTGGGAATGAACCTTTCCACTGCCTCCTTGCATTTTGTTGCTACATATTCCATCATTTCATTTACTGGCTTTCCTGCCAGTTCTCTGTCCCACTGGACCTCCCGCAGGAAGTTCTTCAACCCTATGTAGTCCCCTCTTTTATAGTCAGGCTTTTCCCATTCTACTCCTGTTATTCTCTCCACTTGCAGCTCTACTATATATTCAAAGCACAGAACCACGTGGTCGCTAGCTCCTAGGGGACTCTCATACTTGATGTCCTCAATGTCTGAGCTGCCCAGGGTGAACACAAGGTCCAATCTTGCTGGTTCATCCTCCCCTCTCACTCTGGTAGTGTCCTTAACATGTTGGTGCATGAGGTTTTCCAGCACCACGTCCAACATCCTGGCTCTCCATGTTTCGGGACCCCCATGTGGCTCCAGGTTTTCCCAGTCAATCTCCCTGTGGTTGAAATCCCCATAATCAGCAACTTTGCTCTGCTGGAGTGAGATCTTCTTGCCACCTCAGCAAGTGTGTCCACCATTGCTCTGTTGCTCTCTTCATATTCCTCTCTTGGCCTCCTGCAGTTCTGTGGTGGATTATACATCACTGCAATGACCACTTTGTGTTCCCCAGACTGAAGTGTACCTGCTATGTAGTCTCTTTCTCCCGTCTCATCTATTCCTTCCATTTTCTCGAATTTCCATCTGTTTTTCACGAGCAGAGCAACCCCAACTCCCCCCCTACCCCTTCTATCTTTCCTCATGATCTGGTATCCTGGTGGGAAGATTGCATCTGTTATTGTCTCCATGAGTTTTGTTTCTGTAACTGCTATGATGTCTGGGGACTTCTCATTGATTCTTTCTTGCCATTCCTCATATTTATTCATTAATCCATCTGCATTTGTGTACCAAACCTTCAACTTCTGTTCTAATACTGTAACTGTGGTGCAGGGGGTGGAAACAGAGGGATCGGTGTGTGATGGTTGGTTTGGATTGTTCAGTTGCCTTGGGGGTGTCGTGGCTGGAGTCCTTCTGCAGGTGTTTCTGGGGGGTGCGCTTGTCCTTCCATTTGATCCTGGGTTATTCTGCTCTCCTTTTTCATTTCCTCCCATTTCTCCTTTCGTTTTTGAACTCTCTCTTTCATTGTCTTCCTTTCGTCCTGTGTTCTGTCTCGGTCGAGGTACACACTCCGGAACTCCTGCTTGCCTCTCAGCCGTGTGTGTGTGGGTGGTGTGTGTGTGTGTGTAGTAGTGTGTGTGTGTGTGAGGTGTTGTGTGCGTTGTGTGTGTGTAGGTGTGTGTGTGTGTGTGTGTGTGTGTGTGTGTGGTGTGTGTGTGTGTGTGTGGTGTGTGTGTGTGTGTGTGTGTGTGTGTGTGTGTGTGTGTGTGTGTGTGTGTGTGTGTGTGTGTGTGTGTGTGTGTGTGTGTGTGTGTACGTGTGTTTGTATTCATATAAATGGTGAGAGAGCGGGAGTGAGAGGAGGAGAGCTGGACAAGGGGAGTAGAGAGTAAAGGGATAGAGGGAGCGGGTAGGGAGTGATGGATTAGGGGCAGTGGGGAGGGAGTGATGGATTAGGTAGAGTGCGTTAGGAGTGGGATTAATTACAAGGAGTAGGACTGGGTAGATGTGTGGTTTGTGTGAGAAAGTGGAGGGAGGTATGGGTGTGAGAGAGGGTGGAGGGAGGCATGGGTGTGAGAGAGGGTGGAGGAAGGTATGG
>NC_069494.1:18968296-19049246 GCF_026875155.1 Cherax quadricarinatus
CGGGTATACTCAAGGCCCAAAAAACTACTGTGAAGAACTGCCATGGGTGTAACCAACCCCTGCGACCCCCCCCCATCATCAGCAAAGGCTACGATTTCAACAACACAGTGTCACCAACACCAGACTCCCCTATCCCATATTAGCGTTGAATTCATTATCATTTATATTTTTCCATTTTTCATTTTCTTAAAGTTGGATTAATATTTCATATTTAATTTGTTTTATATTTTTTTTTTCTATATAATAAAGTGTTTATGTTTGTCTGTTATTATTTCTTTTTCAATTCACTAATTTTCCTGAGGAGGAGCCAGCCTTAGTAATACTGTTTGAAGTTGTTGCAGGGCTGAGTAAGCCTTCACAAAGAGATTAGCCAAAGAGCCAGAAACGAATATGCACAGATATGAAGGGAGGCTCAGTGACAATATGAGAATGACATAGCATCGAAAGTCAAGTCTGACCCTAAGTGTTGTATAGCCACATCAGGAGGAAAACAACAGTCAAGGACCAGGTAATCAGACTGAGGAAGGGTGATGGGGAGTTCACAAGAAACGACCGAGAGGTATGTCAGGAGCTCAACACGAGATTTAAAGAAGTATTTACAGTGGAAACCAATGGGACTCCAGGAAATCAGAACAGGGGGGTACACCAGCAAGTGCTGGACGAGGTACACATAACCAAGGAGGAGGTGAAGAAGCTGCTATGCCAACTTCACACCTCAAAGACGGTGGGACCAGACAACATATTCAACATATCAATTGAAACTGGGCAACTCCCTGAGGTATGGAAGATGGCAAATGTTGTCCCTATTTTTAAAAAGGGAGACAGACATGAGGCACTAAACTACAGACCTGTATCACTAACGTGTATAGTATGCAAAGTCAAGGAGAAGATAATCAGGAGGAGAGTGGTGGAGCTCCTGGAAAGAAACAAGTGTATAATTAACAACCAGCACGGTTTCAGGGAAGGAAAATCCTGTGTCACAAACCTACTGGAGTTTTATGACAAGGTGACAGAAGTAAGACAAGAGAGAGAGGGTGGATCGACTGAAATTTTTTTTGGACTGCAAGAAGGCCTTCGAAAACAGTTCCTCACAAGAGGTTACTGAAAAAGCTAGATGATCAGGCACATATAACAGGAAAGGCACTGCAATGGATCAGAGAATACCTGACAGGGAGGCAACAACGAGTCATGGTACGTGACGAGGTGTCAGAGTGGGCGCCTGTGAAAAGGCGGGGTTCCACAGGGGTCAGTCCTAGGACCCTGGCTGTTCTTGGATATGTGAATGATATAACGGAAGGGATAGACTCAGAAGTGTCGTTGTTTGCAGATGATGTGAAGTTAATGAGAAGAATCAAATCGGAGGAGGATCAGGCAGGACTACAAAGAGACCTGGACAGGCTACAAGCCTGGTCCAGCAACTGGCTCCTTAAATTTAACCCTGCCAAATGCAAAGTCATGAAGATTGGGGAAGGGCAAAGAAGACCGCAGACACAATATAGTCTAGATGGCCAAAGACTGCAAACCTCACTCAGGAAAAAGATCTGGGGTGAGTATAAAAACCGAGCATATCTCCCGAGGCGCACATCAATCAGATAACTGCTGCAGCATACGGGCGCCTGGAAAACCTATGGATAGCGTTCAGATACCTCAGTAAGGATTCGTTCAAGACGCTGTATACCATTTACGTCAGGCCCATACTGGAGTATGCAGCACCAGTTTGGAATCCACACCTGGTCAAGCACGTCAAGAAATTAGAGAAAGTGCAAAGGTTTGCAACAAGACTAGTCCCAGAGCTAAGGGGATTGTCCTACGAAGAAAGGTTGAGGGAAATCGGCCTGGCGACACTGGAGGATAGGAGGGTCAGAGGAGACATGATAACTACATATAAAATACTGTGCGGAATAGACAAGGTGGACAAAGACGGGATGTTTCAGAGATGGGGCACAGACACAAGAGGTCACAATTGGAAGTTGAAGACTCAGATGAATCAAAGGGATGTTAGGAAGTGCTTCTTCAGTCATAGAGTAGTCAGGCCGTGGAATAGCCTAGAAATTGACATACTGGAGGCGGGAACCATACGTAATTTTAAGGCGATATATGATAAAGCTCATGGGGCAGGGAGAGAGAGGACCTAGTAGCAATCAGCGAAGAGGCGGGGCCAGGAGCTATGAATCGACCCCTGCAACCACAAATAGGTGAGTACACACACGCACGTATGCAGCATCAGTTTGGAATCCATACCTGGTCATGTACGTCAAGAAATTATAGAAAGTTCACAGGTTTGCAACAAGGTTAGTTCCAGAGCTACGGGGAATGTCCAACGAAGAAAGATTTAGAGAAATCGGCCTGACGGCACTGGAGGTCAGGAGGGTTAGGGAAGACATGATAACTGCATACAAAATACTGCGAGGAGTAGATAAGGTAGACAGGGACAGGATGTCCCGGAGAGTGAACACAGACACAAGGGGTCACAATTGGAAGTTGTAGACTCAGATGAGTCAGAGGGATGTTAGGAAGTATTTCTTCAGTCATGGAGGTGTCAGGAAGTGGAATAGTCTGACAAGTGATGTAGTGGATGCAGGAACCACACATAGTTTTAAGACGAGTTATAATGAAGCTTATGATGCTGGCAGAGAGAGAGGACTTCGTAGTGACCAGTGAAGAGGCGGGACCAGGAGGTGAGTCTCGATCCCTGTAACCACAATTAGATGAGTACAATTAGGTGAGTACACACACACACACACTTATGAAGTAAGAAGACAGGAAAAAAACAATTGAAAGTATAATGAAAGCAATAGAAGAGGATGACATGACCCAGTTGACAAAATTTCTGAGAATAGGAGGGTTTAGGAGAGGGAAAAAATGGCTAGTTAAAGTGATTTTCAAGGCAGAATAAGCTTAAAACAGGATCTTGCAGGAGAAAGCATCACGAAATGGAGGGTTTATCTCGACCACAGTAGAACACAGGAAGAAAGGCAGAAACTGAAAGAGAGGAACAAAGACACAAGGAGGACAGAGAGGCAAAGATGGAGATGAGGAGGAGAGCCCAGACTCAGGAGGAAGAGAAAATACAACCTCCCTCACGACCACCTACAGAAGGTCATGAACCCCAACAAACCCAATGCAACCAGTCTAACACACACATTGTACCAACAGCCCCATACTACCACAGGACGGTAGTACCTCCCTGGGGTGGTTGTTGTCCTACTTACCAACCTACTACCACAGGGACGTAGTACCTCCCTGGGTGGTTCTTGCACAACCTACTACCACGGGACGGTAGTTAACTGCCCTGGTGGTTGTTGTCTACCAACTTACACCACAGGACGGTAGTACCTCCACTGGTGGTTGCTGTCAACACCTACTACCACAGACGGATAACCTCCCTGGTGGTTGTTGTCTACCAACCTACTACCACTGGACGGTATTACCTCCTGGGTGGCGCTGGTCTACCAACCCACTAACAAAGGACGGTAGTACCTTTCCCTGGGTGGACTGGTGTCTACAACCTACTAACCAACAGGACGGTAGTACCTCCCTGGGTGGGTTGGGTCTACAACCTACTACAACAACTACCACAGAACGGATATACCCGTCCCTGGTGGGGAATTGTTGTCTACCAACCTACTACCACAGACGGTAGTACCTCCCTGGGGGTTGCTGACTACAACCTACTACCACAGGACGGTAAGTACCTCCCTGGGTGGTTGTTGTCTACCAACCTACTACCACAGACGGTAGTACCTCCCTGGGTGTTGTTGTCCTACCAACCAACTACATCCACAGGACGGTAGGTACCTACCTCCTGGGTGGTTGTTGCTACCATCCTACTACCACAGGACGGTATACCTCCTGGGTGGTTGTTGTCTACCAACCTACTACCACAGGACGGTATACCTCCCTGGTGGTTGTTGTCTAACCACCTACTACCACAGGACGGAAGACCTCCCTGGGTGGTTGTTGTCTACCAACCTACAACCACAGGACGGTAGTACCTCCCTGGGTTGGTTGTTGTCTACCAACCTACAACCACAGGACGGTATACCTCCCGGTGGTTGTTGTCTACCAACCTACTACCACAGGACGTAGTACCGTCCCTGGGGTTGTTGTCTACCAACCTACTACCACAGGACGGTAGTACCATCCCTGGGTGGTTGTATGTCTACCAACCTAACAACCACAGGATGGTAGTACCTCCCTGGGTGGTTGTTCACTACCAACCTACTACCACAGGACGGTAGTACCCTCCCTTGGGGTTGGTGTCTACCAACCTACTACACAGGACGGTAGTACCAACCCTGGTGGTTGGTGTGTACCAACCTACTACCACAGGATGGTAGTACCTCCCTGGGTGGTTGGTGTCTAACCAACCTACTACCACAGGGACGGTAGTACCTCCTGGGTGGTCGGTGTCTACCAACCTACTACCACAGAGGTAGTACCTCCCCGTGGTTTGTTGTCTACCAACCTACTACCACAGGACGTAGTTACTTTTCCCGGTGGTTGTTGTCTACCTACCTACTACCACAGGATGGGTATTACCTCCCTGGGTGGTTGGTGTTACCAACCTACACCACAGGACAGTAGTACCTCCCTGGGTTGTTGTTGTCTACCAACCTACTACCACACAGGACGGTAGTACATCTCCTGGGTGGTTGTTGAAATCTTTAAATAAAGCAAATACAATGGTGTTAGAAGCCTGCACGGTAGAACTTCTGGCTCTCCAGACCGGAGGAAGGTCTTCTGACATCATCCCGTCTGACAAGTGTAATACAGCTATGTTAGAACGGAGGATCGCACTTCATATGCGTCCAATAATAATATTTTACAATATTAAATAATAATAATAATAATAATAATAATAATAATAATAATAATAATAATTCTGCCCTTAATATAAAACATTGCATGTATTTAAGTGCTACCCGCTAATCATATTTCTCATACCAAGTGTATGCATTCTATGTATGTCTACAATACATACAAATACAAAGGTTCTGTATACATTAGTGTGTACTTGCAGTATGCTTGCAAATCCAAACACACACACACAGGTTCTCGTGTGTATGAGTGAATATACTGGCAATATAAGCCCACAAATACACACACTCCAACGCCACTAAAAATCTTCCGTATATCAAACAAATCCGGATATTGTTTCCCAAAGCAGTGGTACCCACCACCCTCAAAATAGTGGTACCCACCACCCTCAAAACAGTGGTTTACCCACCTCCCCCAAAACAGTGGTACCCACCACCCCAAAACAGTGTTACCACCACCCTCAAACAGTGGTACCCTCCCCCCCAAAACAGTGGTACCCACCACCCTCAAAACAGTGGTACCCAACCACCCTCAAAACCAGTGGTACCCACCACCCTCAAACAGTGGTACCCACCACCCACAAACAGTGGTACCCAATCCACCCTCAAAACAGTGTACCCACCACCCTCAAAACAGTGTACCCACCCCCCTCCAAACAGTGGTACCCACCACCCTCCAAACAGTTGGTACCCACCACCCTCAAAAAAACAGTGTACCAACCCCCTCAAAACTGTGGTACCCACCACCCTCAAAACAGTGGTACCCACCACCCCAAAACAGTGGTACCCACCACCCCCCCAAACAGTGGTACCCACCACCCCAAAACAGTGTACCCACCACCCTCAAAACAGTGGTACCCACCACCTCAAAACAGTGGTACCCACCACCCTCAAACCCTGGTACCCACCACCCTCAAAACAGTGGTACCCCCCACCCCTCAAAGCAGTGGTACCCACCACCCTCAAACAGATGGTACCCACCACCCTCAAAACAGGGTACCCCCCACCCTCAAAACAGTGAACCCACACACCCTCAAACAAAACAGTGGTAACCCCCACCCTCAAAACAGTGGTTACCCACACACCCTCAAAGCAGCAATGTCTAGGTACCCCACCACCCTCAAAACAGTGGTAACCCACCACCCTCCAAAACAGTGGTACCCACCACCCCCAAGACAGTGTACCCCTCACCACACCCCAAAACAGTGGTACCCCCCACCCTCAAAACATTGGTACCCACCAAAAAAACCCCCAAAACAGTGGTACCCAACCACCCCCAAAAACCTTGTACCCCACCACCGACCCAAACAGTTGGTACCCCCACCACCCCCAAAACAGTGGGGTACCACCACGCCCCCCCCAAAACAGTGTACCCACGCACCCCCCCCAATAACAACAGTGGTTACCCCACCACCCCCTAAAACAGTGGTACGACCACCAACCACTCAAAACAGTGGTACCCCACCACCCCCCAAAACAGTGGTACGCACCCACCCTCAAAACCGTGGTACCCACCACCCCCCAAACCCTTGGTAACCCACCACCCCCAAAACAGTGGTACCCACCACCCCCAAAACAATGATACCCCCCCCAAAACTGTGTACCCACCACCCCTCAAAACAGTGTACCCATCCACCCACAAAAACAGTGGTACCCACCACCCCCAAAACATGGAACCCACCCCACCCTCAAAAAACAGTGGTACCGCCCCCCCAAAACAATGTACCCCCCCCCAAAACAGTGGGTACCCCCCAACCCCAAAAAAATACAGTGGTACCCACCACCCCTCAAAACAGTGGAACCCACCACCCCCCCCCCCAAAACAGTGGTACCACACCACCCCCAAAACAGTGGTACCCACCACCCCTCAAAACAGTGTAACCCACCACCCCCAAAACAGAGGTACCCACCAGCCCCCCAAAACAAGTGCCTACCCACCACCCCAAAACAGTGTACCCACCACCCCCAAACAAGTGGAACCCACCCCACCCCCAAAACAGTGGTACCCACCTCCCCCAAAACAGTGGTACCCACCACCCCCAAAACTTGGTACCCACCACCCACAAAAACACATGGTACCCACACCCTCAAAACAGTGGTAACCCCACCTACCACCCTCAAAACAGTGGTAACCCCCACCCCCACCAACCCTACCACCACAGGACGGTAGTACTCCCCTGGGTGGTTGTTGTCTAACCAACCTAACCCCCACAGGACGGTAGTACCTCCCTGGGTGGTTTGTTGTCTACCACCTACCCCCACAGGACGGTAGAGACTTACCCTCCCATTGGTGTTGCTGTCAACCAGTGTTTCCATTCTCTCAATACTCTACATCCTTCTCCTTCTCTTTCTTTTCTACTTCCATTTATCCCTCACGTATTATCTATATCTTCCATTTCTTTTCCCATCTCTCTCTCTGTGAAAATTATTCTCAGAGCATTATCAGCACAACTTGCATGACTATATCAGAGTTTGCGTAGCATACTAACCCTCTGTGTATATCCTAAAATAATCCCATGGTCTACACAACACACCACACACACCCACTACACACACACACACACACACACCACATACACACACACACACTGGTTAAGGAACTCAACCTAATGTGACAGGTCAATGCTTTAATAATGTAAATGATTACCCTTTGCTTATTAAGTACTGTCACACTGTTTTTGGCATAGAATCAACCATTATCGAACACAATGTGGTATTTTTTATTGTCCGTGGTAACCAGGTCCCTAATGACAGCAGCAATTAGCTTCTCCACATATTGCGTACTCTTTCAAGAACTGATTGGACTGACCACATCGACTCAAGGCTGAGGGACCTGATTACCTCAAACTACTCCCTCCTATCTTCACCGTTGTCCCTTTCATGTTTTCAAGATCCTTCGTTTTGATTATAGCCCAATAGGTTCCTGTTGGGTTGAGGTCCAGCAAGGCGTTTCAAGGCCAAATAAGAACTTTTCTGCCCACTCTCGCATCGAAGAATTGTCAGCATTTTTCTGGTTCTGTGGCGTGGACAAGATCCAGTTGGAGAATACCTCCTCCATCAGGAAAGTCTCTGTCCTACAGAGGGATGCATATGGCTTGGTCAGACTCCTTCAACAATACGAGCCATCCAGGCCTTCAGCAGTAAAAACTTACCACCAAAAACATCTTATGGTGGTGTTTTTGGGCTTGGTTGAAACGTGTCCATTCTAAGATTAACACCTTGACTCTGTCTATCACTGATCTTACCCCTGTACTTAAAAAATTCTCCTCGTGAAAATATAGCTTCGTCCATCCCCTTATGGGAGTGCCTCACCGCACCCATTTCTGTTCATAGCAGCAGTCCGATAATAGTTTCCGCTTTCCCGCAGTTCTACCACCTTCAAGGAACCCTCATCGAATTGAAAATTCATAATTTGCACTAAGCTGAAGATCTTGGTTGGGTTCCATGGTTTCTTCACACTATTTCGTACGATAGCTTTCTCTCGTCATGTTAACGACTTTGAGGGACTTGAGCTAGAGTTCGTCCACGGCCACGTCCTAGCTGGAGATTCGTCTGTAAAAACTTGCAATTTGGTCACAGAGGTTGCCTGGCTAACCATCCATGGTGTGAAATATACCTAGTTTGGATGAAATCTTTTGTAGCTAGCTGTCCGAGTGGCTACCAACGACCGGTCTGGAGTTTTGAGACTCTCTACCGCGGGTTCAAACCACGTCCCTGGTATGGTTTGTTTGCAATCGTGACAATACGGATATCGTGGAGTCATCGTGAAGTGGTTTGTTCTTGAGTTTTCTTCCACATGTGCCTGACGCAGGCGCCTCCACAGTTACCAGAACGTCCAGCTCTCTTCAGAATCCCCCCACTTCAGGCTACTTACTAGACTTAAATTTTTCAGTGATCTGTCTAATACTTAAATCAGCATGATTTTTTAAAAGAGCTAAGAGACCAACACATGAAGTTAAGAATAATCATGAAGTGAAGGGGAGAATTTGGCGAGAGCACATATAATCCTGCCAGAGCACACTAACAATATAATCCTTACAGAACAACAGCTGTTGTAGCACTGACGAGAGTCACACCTGGATGTTTGCCAGAAGCCACTCGGTCTAGAAAACACTTTAGGAAAAAGAAGATAATCCAACATATTTAGGCGGAGACGAGACATTGTAAGATTATCACAAAATTATACCTTCTGTCCCAACTAATTTACATCTACCGTAAGAAACATCGAAAAGAAGGAGTCCCTGCAAGCAGGCCTACTGTCCAGGTAGCATCCAATAACATTCTTCATCAATATATGGCTGAAAAGCAAATTAATTTCATAAAGTGAAAACGATTTAATGCTGATACAGATCACAGTCTCGACCTTTTAAGGTAAGTTCCCAAGCTTATGGAAACAAGAAATAGGACAAATTCAAGCTTGATTGCATAAACTTGGAGACGAGAATCTCATGTTACAACGTTTGTCAGCTGGTGTTGACTGAAGTCAACACTGCTGATGTAGAAGCTTAAATTATGACCCCACTATCGACGATGGCAGAACCTTGTATCATCACTATACGCAAATAACCGCATCATAGAGAAGAGAATGAAATAACATGGTAGAAAATAACCGACACAATGGAAATATACACCACATCAGTAGTATATTGTAGATCCTTTATAACAACGTTTCGCCCACATAGTGACTTTATTAAGTACAAACGAACTAACCAGCTGGAAAGGTACCTTAGTAATTTATAGGAGGAAGTCAGGAGGACAATGTGGGACAGGCGTAGCATTGTCCACCTGACCCAACATTGTCCACTGACCCAACATCTCCACCTGGCCACAACATTGTCCCACCTGACCCAACATTGTCCACCTGACCCAACATTGTCCCCCCTAAACCCCCAAAAAAAAACATTCTCCACCTGGCCCAACAATCTCCACCTGACCCAACAATGTCACCTTAACCCAACATTGTTCCACCTGACCCAACATTGTCCACCTGACGCCAACATCTCCACCTGGGCCCCAACATTCCCTCCACCCTGATCCCAACATTGTCCACCTGACCCAACATTGTACACCTGAACACCATCATTGTTCACCTGAACCCAACTGTCCACCTGTACCCAACATCTCTCACCTGACCCAACATTCTCCACCTGACCCAACAATTGTCCACCTGACCCAACTCTCCACCTGACCCAATTCATTGCCACCTGACCACAACTTCTCCCCCTGACCCAACATTTCTCCACTGACCCACATTGTCCCACGACTGACCCAACATTCTCCACCTACCCAACTTGTCCACCTGCCCAACATTCTCCACCTGACTTCCATCCTATCCGTACGGACGCACCTTCCAGCCAGTAGAATCTGTTTTTGGTGACTTAAATAAAGTCCACTATATGGGCGAAACGTTGCCATAAAGGAACACAATAATACTGCATATGTTTTTAATTGTTTCCATTGAAAGAGGAGCTTACGACGACGTTTCGTCCGACTTGGACCATACAAATTGTCAAGTCGACCGAAACGCGTCGTCACCTTTCTATGTGCAGGGTATATTTAGTATCGTTCCAGACACGGTATTGTATCCAGTCCACGGTATTGTTCCAGTCAACGTATTGTTCCAGTCACGGTATTGAGTTCCAGTCAACGGTATTGTTCCCAGTCACGTATTGTACCAGTCACGTATTGGTTTCCAGTCACGGTATTGTTCCAGTCACGGTATTGTTCCAGTCACGGTATTGTTCCAGTCACGGTATTGTTCCAGTCACGGTATTGTTCCAGTCACGGTATTGTCCAGCACGGTAATGTGTTCCAGTCACCTATTGTTCCAGTCACCGTATGTGCCAGTCACCGTAATGTTCCAGTCACCGAATTTGATCCAGTCACCGTATTGTTCCAGTCACGGTATTGTTCCAGTCACGGTATTGTGCCTGTGTTATTTCTGTCTCACTAAACTAACTTTGTAGCGATAAAATACTTTCTATGTCCTTATCATATGCAAACAACAGATTACATATAATTAATGACAGACAGCGAAAAGTTGATGTATTAGACACAGGCGTAAACATGTGTCTAATTCAACTGTGTCTTATTCATCTGTGTCTAATTCTAAACGTTTCACCAGCCTGTGGTTTTATCAGCACAACACAGATATTTTTGCGGAAGACCTTCGCAGATAAGTCAGTTGATCAGTCTTCCCAGAAGACTTACATGTAGTCGACAGTAGGAGATGAGGTAGTCAGTCCCTCGGCAATAAACACATGCCTCTAGGCATATGTTTATTGTCTTAGGCTTGATAAATCTCAAATCGAAACACTGCCTACAAGCGAGTTATTACCACACAAGGGCAATTAATGTGATGTTTGCTTGTGGAAACGTTTCGCTCTCCAAGAGTTGTTCCTGGAGAGGGCAACGTTGCCATAAAATAACCATTATTTGTACTTGTGTCCGTATACCTAACATTGTCGGTAATTAGACCGACAGGTTGTTAGGTAAGACACATGTAAAGGAGTCAGGTATCTTTATTCTGAAATATACGCTTACACAGTAGGTTTCTTCAGTCGATTACAGAAAAGTTGAAACAGAAGAGATGTGAAGACGATGTAATCAGTCCCTCAGCATTGAAAACGTAGATTGGAGGTGGTCAGTCCCTCAGCCTGGAGAAGAGTTCTGTTCCATAGTCTGGAACAATGTTTGACACTATGGAACAAAAACCCTTCTCCAGGCTGAGGGACTGACCACCTCAAACCTTCGTCTTCAAGGATGAGGGACTGATTACATCGTCTTCACATCACTACTGATTGTACCAACTCTTCTGTACTCGACTGAAGAAGTCTACCGAGTAGGTGAAAATTTCGACCTACCTAAGGGTGTACCATAGCTCGACTGTTAGCGCACACAGCTAACACACTGAGGTCCGGAGTTCGAATCTCCGGTACGGCTGGAAAACAATTGGGACGTGTTTCCATCAGACACCTGATGTTCGCGACTCGAGTGGGTCGCATCCTGGGTGTTAGTGGACTGGTGTGGGTCACATCCTGGGTGTTAGTGGACTGGTGTGGGTCACATCCTGGGTGTTAGTGGACTGGTGTGGGTCACATCCTGGGTGTTAGTGGACTGGTGTGGGTCGCATCCTGGGTGTTAGTGGACTGGTGTGGTCACACCTGGGTGTTTAGTGGAACTGGTGTGGGTCACATCCTGGCGTTAGTGGACTGATGTGGGTCACATTCCTGGGTGTTAGAGGACTGAGTGGGGTCACTTCCTGGGTGTTAGTGGACTGGTGTATGATCGCATCCTGGGTGTTAGTGGACTGGTGTGGTCCGCATCCTGTGGTGTTAGTGGACTGTGTGGGTCACATCCTGGTGTTAGTGGACTGTGTGGGTCACATCCTGGGTTTATTGGACTGGGTGGGTCCGCAATCCTGGGTGTATTAGTTGACTGGTGTGTGGTTCACATCCTGGTGTTGTGGACTGTGTGGGTCACATCTGGGTGTTAGTGGACTGGTTTGGTCGCATCCTGGGTGTTAGTGGAGTGGTGTGGTCTCATCATGGAATTTTAGTGACGGACTGGTGTGGGTCACATCCTGGGAGTTTAGTGGACTGGTGTGGATCACATCCGGGTGTTAGTGGACTGGTGGGGGACGCATTCTGTGTATTAGTGTACTGTGTGGGTGCATCCATGGTGTTAGTGGACTTGTGTGGGTCGCATCCTGGGCGTTAGTGGACTGTGTGGTCACATCCTGGTGTTAGTGGACTTGTGGTCACATCCTGGAATGTTAAGTGGAACTGGTGTGGATCACTCAGGGTGTAAGTGGACTGGTGTGGGGTCGCATCCGGGTGTTAGTGACGGTGTGGGTCACATCCGGGCGTTAGTGACTGGTGTGGGTCACATCCGGGTGTTAGTGACTGGTGTGGGCCGCATTCTGGGTATTAGTGTACAGGATGGTCGCCTACCCTGGGTGTTAGTGGACTGGTGTGGGTCGCAACCTGGGTGTAGCGGATTGGTGTGGGTCACATCCTGCTTGTTAGTGACTGGCGTGGGTCACATCCTGGGCGTTATGAGACTGGTGTGGGTCACATCCTGGGTGTTAGTGGACGGTGTGGGTCACATCCTGGGTGTTATGGACGGTGTGGGTCCGATTCTGGGTATTAGTGGACTGTGTGGGTTCGCATTTCTGGGTATTAGTGGACTGGTGTGGGTCGCAATCGGTAATTAGTGGACTGGTGTGGGTCACATCCCTGGTGTTAGTGGACTGGTGTGGGCGCATTCTGGTATTAGTGGGACTGGAGTGGTCGCATCCAGGGTGTTATGGACTGGTGTGGGACCATCCTGGGTGTTAGGTGGATTGTGTGGGTCACATCCTGGGTGTTAGTGGATTGGGAGTGGGTCGCATCCTGGGCGTTAGGTGGACTTGTGGGTCTCATCCTGGGCGATAGGGACTGGTTGGGTCGCATCCTGGGTGACTAGTTGACTGGTGTGGTCGGATCCTGGTGTTAGTGGACTGATGTGGTCACATCCTGGGTGATAGTGACGGGTGTGGTCTCACATCCTGGGTGTTAAGTGACTGTTGTGGGTCACATCCTGGTAGTTTATGGGCTGGTGTGGGTCACATCCTGGGTGTTAGTGGACTGGTGTGGGGTCGCGACCTGGAGTTATTGGACTGGTGTGGGTCGCATCCTGGGTGTTAAGGACTTGGTGTGGGTCGCATCCGGGGTTTAGTGACTGGTGTGGGGTTCGCATCCCTGGGTGTTAGTGGACTGTGTGGGTCGCATCCTGGGTGAACGTGGACTGGTGGTGGGTCGCAATCCTGGGTGGTTAGTGGACTGGTGTGGGCTCGCATCCTGGGTGTTAGTGGACTGTGTGGTCACATCCTGGGTGTTAGTGGGGATGTGTGGGTCACCTCCTGGGTGTTAGTGGACTGGTGTGGTCACTATCCAGGCGAGTTAAGGACTGGTGTGGGTCGCGTCCCTGGTGTTAGTGACTGGTGTGGGTCGCATCCTGGTGTATGAAATCGTGTGGGTCGCCTCCGGGTGTAGTGACTGGTGTGGTCGCATCCTGGGTGTTTTTAGTGGAACGGTGTTGGTCGCACCCTGGTGTTATGACTGGTGTGCTCACTCCGGTGATAGTGGACCTGTGTGGTCTCACATCCTGGTTGTTAGTGGACTGGTGTGGGTCGCATCCGGGTTTTAGTGGACTGGTATGGGTCACATCCTGGGTGTTTAGTGAACTGTGTTGGTCACATCCTGATTGAACGTGGACCTGGTGTGGGCCGCAACTCTGGGTTAAATGGTCCAGGTGTAGGTCGCATCCTGGGTTTTAGTGGACTGGTGAGGGTCGCATCTTGGGTGTTAGTGGACACGTGTGGTCGCATCCTGGGTGTTTAGTGGCACTGGTGTGGGTTTCGCATCCTGGGTGTTAGTGGAACTGATGTGGTCGCATCCTGGGTGTTAGATGGGACATGTGGTGCTCACAACCTGGGTGTTAGTGGACTTGTGTGGCTCACATCCAGGGTGATTAGTGACTGGGTGTGGTCCTCCAGGTGGTTAGTGGACTGGTGTGGGTCGCATCCTGGGTGTTTAGTGGACTGGTTGTGGGTCGCATCCCAGGATGTTAGTGACTGGTGTGGGTCGCATCCTCGGTGTTAGTGGACTGGTGTAGGTCCCCATCCTAGGTGTTATTGGCACTGGTGTGGGTACAATCCTGGGAGTTGGTGGACTGGTTTGGGACAGATCCTGGTTTTGTTGGACTGGTGTGGGTCACCATCCTGGGTGCTAGTGGATGGTATGGGTCACATCTGGGTGTTAGTGGACTGGTGTGAGTCACATCCTTCGCTACGTTAGTGGACTGGTGTTGGTCCGCATCCTTTGTGTTAGTGGGCTTGGTTTGGTCGCATCCTGGGTGTTAGTGGGACTGGTGTGGGTCGCATCCTGGGAGTTTAGTGGACTCGTGTGGGTCGCATCCCTGGTGTTAGTGGATGTTTGTGGGTCGCTCTGGTGTTAGGGACTGGTGTGGTCCATCCTGGATGTAGTGGACTTGTGTTTCGCATCCTGGGTGTTAGTGGACTGGTGTGGTCTCATCCTGGTGTTAGTGACTGGTGTGGATCACATCCTGGGTTGTTAGGGACTGTGTGGGTCACATCCTGGTTGTTAGTGACTGGTTGTGGTCTCATCCTGGGTGTTAGTGGACTGGATATGGGTCACATCCTGGGTGTTAGTGGTACTGGTGTGGTTCACATCCTGGGTGTTAGTTGACTGGTTGTGGTCCCATCCTGTGGTGTAGTGGACTGGTGTTGGCCGCCATCTGGGTGTTAATTGGACTGGTGTAGGTCGCACCTGGGTGTAGTGGTCTGAGTAGGTAGCATCCTGGGTGTTGGGGGACTGGTTAGTAGGTCGCATCCTGGGTGTTGGTGGACTGGTGTGGGTCAACATCTGGTGTTAGTGGACTGGTGTGGGTCCACATATTGGGTGTTAGTGGACTGGTATGGGTCACATCCTGGGTGTTATTGGACAGGTGTGGGTCACATCCTGGTGTGACCCACACCAGTGGACGGGTGTGGGTCACATATATGGTGTTTAGTGGACTGGTATGGGTCCACATCCTGGGCGTTAGGACTGGTTGGTCCACAACCCTGGGTGTTCGTGACGGAGTGGGTCACATCCTGTGTTAGTGACAGGGTGGGTCACATCCTGGGACAAAACTACCTAATTTTTTGCGGGAAATGCTCAGCATAACAAGCACTTTCTATATAGTAGTATTTCACTGATGTCAGCTATGATCTGTAATACCTTTGTACATGTACATGTATACCTTGTACCTGTACTGTATACCTTTACATGTACTTGTATACCTTGTATATGGACTTGTTATACCTTTTTACATGTATCTTGTATACCTTGTACAAGTACTTGTATACCTTGTACATGTACTTTATACCTTGTAATGTACTTGAATATCTTGACATGTACTTGTATAACCTTGAACAATACTTGTATACCTTGTACATACTTTGCATACCATTACATGCCCTTAAATACCTTTTACACGTACTTGAATACCTTGTACATGCCCCTTTATACCTTGTACTGTACTTGTATACCTTGTACAAGTACTGTATACCTGGTACATGTAACTTGTATACCTTGTACATGTACTTGCATACCTTGTACATGTTACTGTATACCTTGTACATGTACTTGTATACCATGTACATGTACTAGTATACCACCTTGTATCATGTACTAGTATACCTTGTACAATGCACTTGTATACCTTGTACATTGCCATTGTAATATCCTTTACCACGTACTTGTAAACCTTGTCATGCCCTTGTATACCTTGTACATGTACTGTAAACCTTGTACATGTACTTGTATAACCTTGTACATGTACTTGTTAATACCTTTGTACATGTACTTGTAATACCTTGTACATGTTGAAATTGTGCAATTATAACCAAGTTTCAATTTAACAAAACCAAAAAAGTAACCCAAGTAAAAAACCAACAACGGTGAACACTGACGACATCGTTCATTGTGGTGACAAATGTTTCTGCTGGATACCAGAAAATCTAATAAATTGACAACTGACAAAGTAGGAAAGGTCACTTGTTTACTGTTTTAGGACTATTATTAAAGGAAACAAACGTTTCGCCCCCTCGTGGTTTCAGTGTTTTTTTTCTTTCTCCCAGTTCTCTCGGTATCACCAGAGAAGTTTTGACACGAGACAGTTAATAGCAGATCATGAAGTTTAAGTCATTATGGTATGTGATGGAGCGAAACGAATTCAATTCAAGACCCTGCTGTCTCAAGACCCCTGGCTGTCATCAAGACCCCTGCAGTCCTTCAAACCAAAACCCTGGCTGTCAAGACCCCTGCTTGTCTTCAAGACCCCTGGCTGTCATCAAGACCCCGCGACCTTCAAGACTCCTGGTTGACTTCAAACCCCTGCGTCAAGACCCCTGCTTGTCTTTCAAGACCCCTGCTGTCATCAGACCCCTGGCTGTCTTCAAGACTCCTGGTTTGTCTCCAGACATCCTGGTTGTCTTCAAGACTCCTTGTTGTCTTCAAGACCCTTGAGCTGTCTTCAAGAACTCCTGGTTGTCTTCAAGAAACCCCTTGCTGTCTTCAAACTTCCTGGTTGTCCTTCCAAGACTTCCTGGTTGTCTTCAAGACCACCTAGCTGTCTTCAAGACCTCCTGGCTGTCATCAAGACCCCTGCTGACTTCAAGACCCCTGGCTGTCTTCAAACCGAAACCCCTGTCTGTCCAAGACCCCAGCTTGTCATCCAAGACCCCTGGCTGTCATCAAGACCTCCTGGCTTGTCTTCAAGACTCCTGGTTGTCTTCAAACTCCTGTTGTCTTCAAGACTCCTGGTTGTCTCAAGACCCCTTGCTGTCTTCAAGACACCTGGTTGTCTTCAAGAACCCCTGGCTGACTCAAGACTCCTGTTGTCTTCAAGACCCTGGCTGTCTTCAAGACCCTGGTTGACATCAAGACCCCCTGGCTGTCTTCAAGACTCATGTTTGTCTTCAAGACCCCTGGTCTGTCTTCAAGACTCCTGGTTGTCTTCAAGACCCCTGGCTTGTCTTCAAACTCTGGTTGTCTTCAAGACCCCTGGCTGCGTCAAGACTTGTCTGGCGTCTTCAAGACTCCTGGCTGTCAAGACCCCTGGCTGTCTTCAAGACCCCAGGCCTGTCTTCAGACCCCTGGCAGTCAAGACCCCTGGTAGTCTTCAAGACCCCTGGCTGTCAAGACCCTGGCTGTTTTTCAGTTTCAAGACCCTGGCTGTCAAGACTCCTGGCTGTCCAAAGCCCCTGGCTGTCTTCAGACCCCAGGCTGTCAAGACCCCTGGCTGTCTTCAACACCCTGGCAGTCAAGACCTCCTGTCTTCAAAACCTTGGCTCTCTTCAAGACCCCTGGGCTGTCAAGACCCCGCTGTCTTCAAAACCCCTGGCTGCCTTCAAAGACTCCTTGCTGTCAAGACCCGCCTGGCTGTCAGTAAGAACCCGGCTGTCTCAAGACTCCCTGGCTGTCTTCAAGACTCATGGGTGGGGCTGTCTTCAAGCTCTGGCTGACTTCAAGAGGAACCTGTACTGAACTCTAAACTCAGATCTGACCAAGCCAGCTATGGTTCCTACTCTACTTTGCTTTGAATGCGGGGCGCCCGCATTAACAGCCTGGTTAATCAAGCTCACTCCACAGCAGGCCTTGTCTTGGACGCCCGGGCCGCAGGGGGGCTTTGAAACCTTTGTAATACCCTCCCAAAAAAAAGTTTTTATTATACTCAAGGTATGACAAAAATACGTTAAGAAAAGAGAGGGAGAGAGAGGGAGAGAAGATGAGAGAGAGAGAGAGAAGAGAGAGAGAGAGAGAGAGAGAGAGAAGAGAGAGAGAGAGAGAGAGAGAGAGAGAGAGAAAGAGACATACATACAGACAGACCAGAACAGACAGACCAGAGAGACACTGTCAGTGGTACAATAAGGCAAGGGAGGAGGTGCATTTCCTTCTTAAAATCCCCTTGACCAAGAAAAGGCTTGTGACCCAGACAAGTTGAGCCAAGATTGCTGAGAAGAAGTGCAGAACGAGTGAGATCCACACGCACAACCTGCTATGGGAAGAGGTAATTGGCCAGCCCTTTGCTCTGAGCTCGCCACCACCGATGAATCACTTCTCCAAGGGGATGTTAACAACCCAGTGAAAGCCTTCCACTGGACACATCCATTAATCCTACAACACGAACACCATTCCTCACCTCAGCATATGTGACGAAGCCGACAGATCAGCCTTGGTTTGGCTTTCGTTGTAGAGAGCTGCAACTGCTAAGTAAAAGCCTTATGGCGAAGGTATAAGAGACATCCTAACCACCTATAACATCAGGAACCTGTACAGGCAAGTCCCCCCTGTATAGGCATATTGGTGACGTTTCAAAAAGTGGGCCATTGCTAAATGGGAGGTGGACACAAGAAGAAAAGCTAGCAATCAGTAGGGTAGCTCCAAACCCGGTGTCCCTGGTTCAAGGACAGACAAGGGTTATTCTGCCAGATGAACTCATTCCACCTCTAAATCGACAGCAAGGAACCACCATCACTATATCAAGAGAAGGCGGACCTCTTTGCTGAACACTTTGCTACCAAAATGCCAGTTCCCTGATCCAGCAAGAACTGTGTCAAAACTGTCAGTTGGTGACAATAAGGCAGGAGGAGGTGCATTTCCCCTTCTTAATGCGGCTTGTCCAATAAAAAGGCTGTGGACCCAGAACAAGTAGAGGCCAAGATAGCCAAATGTCAGACCAGCTAGCAGCACTAACCCGCATCTTTCAGCACTACCATTACAGTGTAAATTGGCCCTCTCTGAGGAAAGAGGCCAAATGTAGTCCCTGTTCACAAAAAGAAGAGCAGAGTCAGAAATCACAAATACAGACCAGTGTCACTCCTGTCAATCAACTGGAAGTTCCTTGAACAATAACTCTCAAGACAAATGAGAGAGTTTTTTTGACACCACTTCACTACTTTGTGATCGTCCAATATGGCTTTCAAGGAAAGGTTTACTCGCAGATCTGTTGTTAACAATAACCTCTCCACAAAGTGGCACCAGTCACTGGATGAACCAATCACTGGTGGTAGCACTGGACATTGCTGGTGCTTTCGACCGGGAGTGGCACCGGGCCTCTTAGCAAACTTCAAGCACGGAATTGCAGGCTTCTACCTATGTCTCCTCAGTGCGTACCTTCATGGTAGATCTCTAAGGGTAGTTCTCAATGGAACTGAATCATCAGACACCTAATGGGGCAAGTGTTGTTCCACAAGGAAGGTACTGGGACCATTGTTATGGAATGTCTACTTCAACGACCTTCTTCATCTCATATCCCAGAATCACACAGCATATGCCATATGCAGACGACTGTACACTGACATTCACCTATCCAAGAGAAGAAATGCCAGCTGCTTAAGCTACTCAATCACCAGCTGAGATCTCTTTTTAAAAACTAAATCAGCTTGGGGAAAAAAATGGCCAAGTAACATTTTACACCTGAGAAAACGCAAATAATGATTGATGGTCTCTAGGCCCCATGATGGTAATGCTGGTTGCAGTAGTAAGGATTAATGGGAAGCGTGTATGGCAAACCTGGAGAAGAACGTTTGATGTCCATGGGGTAAAATTTGACTCCAAACTAACCATGCAGAACCCTGTTGTAAAATCTAGCAAACAAGGCAAGCCCAGGAACATACAGCACTTGGCCGTATCTTGCATCTGCTTGATAGTAGGGGTTGCAAAACTTCTGTACGCGGCCACAAGTACACACGCCTTGATATCTCCACTTTCAGGTATGCCCTGCCCCCCCTCTCACTGCGACTCTTGACAGAGTGAGAGGAACAGAGCAAGACGTCTCATCTCTCTCCTGGACCCATCCAGGATAGATCTGTCATTTCAGCAGAGCCATCAACATAGGAGGGATAGTGGGTGGCCATACTGTTATGTACAAGCCAATATGTCAAAGTACCACACTTGGATCCCACTTCGAGGACAGCGTGAAACAAGCTTTTATGCCAAAAGACGGGCAGCCAGCAGCAACTAACTCTGGCCTGTACCCTACTCCCAGAACATCCCCTCCATCTGAGATCATACATACCCAGGATTGACTCGAGTAAGGAACACAATTCGTACAGCATAATGATGTCAACGAGATAAAGTCAGTTGATCAAAAGAAAATGCTGGCGCCACAGATGGCTCCAACTTCATCCTGTACCCCTACTTGTATGTCTCATAACAATAAAAAAGCTTTCAAATTGAGCTGAAGTTGGTAACAGCTCTAGCTTGTTTAATATAAAGTTAGGAATCCTTAACCATAAACCAGCTTGCCAATAAAGCAGGGATCCTTAACCTGTAACTAAGCTTTGTTAATAAGCTAGGGATCCTTAACCAGTAAAATAGCTAGTCAAAAAAGCTAGGGATCCTAAACCAGTAAATAGCTGTCAATAAAGCTAAGATCCTTAACCTGTAAATAGCTTGTCAAAAAAGCTAGGGAAACCTTAACCTTTTCCAAACCCAGTGTAAAAGAGAGAGAGAGATAGAGAGAAAGAGAGAGAGTGAGAGAGAGAGAGAGAGAGAGGAGAGAGAAGAGAGAGAGAGGAGAAGAAATGTGGATACAAAGACAGGACTTTGTCAACATGACTGGTAAATGAGTCTACTCATTCACTTTAAACAAAGATAAAAGAAATCTTTAAATAAAGCAAATACAATGGTGTTAGAAGCCTGCACGGTAGAACTTCTGGCTCTCCAGACCGGAGGAAGGTCTTCTGACATCATCCCGTCTGACAAGTGTAATACAGCTATGTTAGAACGGAGGATCGCACTTCATATGCGTCCAATAATAATATTTTACAATATTAAATAATAATAATAATAATAATAATAATAATAATAATAATAATAATAATTCTGCCCTTAATATAAAACATTGCATGTATTTAAGTGCTACCCGCTAATCATATTTCTCATACCAAGTGTATGCATTCTATGTATGTCTACAATACATACAAATACAAAGGTTCTGTATACATTAGTGTGTACTTGCAGTATGCTTGCAAATCCAAACACACACACACAGGTTCTCGTGTGTATGAGTGAATATACTGGCAATATAAGCCCACAAATACACACACTCCAACGCCACTAAAAATCTTCCGTATATCAAACAAATCCGGATATTGTTTCCCAAAGCAGTGGTACCCACCACCCTCAAAATAGTGGTACCCACCACCCTCAAAACAGTGGTTTACCCACCTCCCCCAAAACAGTGGTACCCACCACCCCAAAACAGTGTTACCACCACCCTCAAACAGTGGTACCCTCCCCCCCAAAACAGTGGTACCCACCACCCTCAAAACAGTGGTACCCAACCACCCTCAAAACCAGTGGTACCCACCACCCTCAAACAGTGGTACCCACCACCCACAAACAGTGGTACCCAATCCACCCTCAAAACAGTGTACCCACCACCCTCAAAACAGTGTACCCACCCCCCTCCAAACAGTGGTACCCACCACCCTCCAAACAGTTGGTACCCACCACCCTCAAAAAAACAGTGTACCAACCCCCTCAAAACTGTGGTACCCACCACCCTCAAAACAGTGGTACCCACCACCCCAAAACAGTGGTACCCACCACCCCCCCAAACAGTGGTACCCACCACCCCAAAACAGTGTACCCACCACCCTCAAAACAGTGGTACCCACCACCTCAAAACAGTGGTACCCACCACCCTCAAACCCTGGTACCCACCACCCTCAAAACAGTGGTACCCCCCACCCCTCAAAGCAGTGGTACCCACCACCCTCAAACAGATGGTACCCACCACCCTCAAAACAGGGTACCCCCCACCCTCAAAACAGTGAACCCACACACCCTCAAACAAAACAGTGGTAACCCCCACCCTCAAAACAGTGGTTACCCACACACCCTCAAAGCAGCAATGTCTAGGTACCCCACCACCCTCAAAACAGTGGTAACCCACCACCCTCCAAAACAGTGGTACCCACCACCCCCAAGACAGTGTACCCCTCACCACACCCCAAAACAGTGGTACCCCCCACCCTCAAAACATTGGTACCCACCAAAAAAACCCCCAAAACAGTGGTACCCAACCACCCCCAAAAACCTTGTACCCCACCACCGACCCAAACAGTTGGTACCCCCACCACCCCCAAAACAGTGGGGTACCACCACGCCCCCCCCAAAACAGTGTACCCACGCACCCCCCCCAATAACAACAGTGGTTACCCCACCACCCCCTAAAACAGTGGTACGACCACCAACCACTCAAAACAGTGGTACCCCACCACCCCCCAAAACAGTGGTACGCACCCACCCTCAAAACCGTGGTACCCACCACCCCCCAAACCCTTGGTAACCCACCACCCCCAAAACAGTGGTACCCACCACCCCCAAAACAATGATACCCCCCCCAAAACTGTGTACCCACCACCCCTCAAAACAGTGTACCCATCCACCCACAAAAACAGTGGTACCCACCACCCCCAAAACATGGAACCCACCCCACCCTCAAAAAACAGTGGTACCGCCCCCCCAAAACAATGTACCCCCCCCCAAAACAGTGGGTACCCCCCAACCCCAAAAAAATACAGTGGTACCCACCACCCCTCAAAACAGTGGTACCCACCACCCCCAAAACAGTGGTACCCACCACCCCCCAAAACAGTGGTACCCACCACCCTCAAAACAGTGTTACCCACCACCCCCAAAACATGGTACCCACCACCCCCAAAAACAGTGGTACCCACCCACCCCAAACAGTGGTACCCACCACCCCCAAAACAGTGGTACCCCCACCACCCCCCAAAACAGTGGTACCCACCTCCCCCCAAAACAGTGGTACCCACCCACCCCAAAACAGTGGTACCCACCACCCTCAAAACAGTGGTACCCCACCACCCTCAAAACAGTGGTACCCACCACCCTCAAAAACAGTGGTACCCACCACCCCCAAAAACAGTGGTACCCACCACCCTCAAAACAGTGGTACCACCACCCCCAAAAACAGTGGTACCCACCCCCCCCAAAACCCTGAGAATATTCCTTCCTGTAAATAAAATACAAATATTCCGAGTATTTTACCGGCGTAATGGCGCATTTTTCTCTTTTAAACCGACGGCTGGGAAAAATACGCAATGCGTATTATGAAAAAAAAAAATATCGGAGTAAATTTTTGCGATTTGCATATTTGTAAAGTAGTTACGAACTTTAAATCCGGAAAATAAAGCTAGATCCGTAGCTTTTACTCTTAGCTTTTATTCACACTGGGAATAATATTTGCATTCGGTGAGTGAAATCAGTTAGGAGAGATTGTGTATTTTGTGTCAGTGATTAGTAGGGGAGCAGCGCCCCCCCCCCTTCTGCTCTCTAAATTCACTCGTTGGTGAGTGGTCTGGGTTAGTGTAGAGTCAGTAATGTGATTCTCTCTTTCTCTCTCTTTTTGTCTCCCCATCTCTCTCTCTCTTTCTCTCTTTTTCTTTTTTTTTGTACACAGGGTTTGACAAGGTTAAGGATCCCTAGCTTTATTAACCAGCTATTTGCAGGTTAAGGATCCCTAGCTTTATTAACGTGCTAGGAGCTGTTACCTACATCAGCTCATTTGAAAGCATTTTTATTGTTATGAGACATACAAGTAGGGAACAGGATGAAGTTGGAGCCATCTGTGGGCCAGCATTTTCATTTGATCAACTGACTTTATATCGTTGACATCATAATGCTGTACGAATGTGTTCCATACTCGAGTCATCCTGGGTATGTATGATCTCAGATGGAGTGATGTTCTGGAGAAGGGTACAGCCAGAGTGAAGTTGCTGCAGGCTGCCCGTCTTGTGGTATAAAAACTTGCTTCACGCTGTCCTCGAAGTGGATCCAAGTGTGGTACTTTGACAATATTGGCCTTGTACATAACAGTAAGGCCACCCACATCCCTCCTGTGTTGAAGGCTCTGCTGAAATGACAGATCTATCCAGGATGGGTCCAGGCGAGAGAATGAGACGCCCTTGCTCTGTTCTCTACTCTGTCAAGCACTCGCAGATGAGAGGGGGGGGGGGCAGGCAAACCAAGAAAGTGGAGCATACTCAAGGTGTGAGCGTACTTGTGCCTCGTACAGAATCTTGCAACCCCTACTGTCAAGCAGATGCGAGATACAGCGAAGTGCTGTAAGCTTCCTGGCTGCCTTGTTTGCAAGATCTACAACATGGTTCTTCATGGTCAATTTGGAGTCAAATTTTGCCCCAAGGATATCAACTTCTTTTCCAGGTTCCAACACCCTCCCATTCATCCTTACTACTGCACCAGCATTACTATCATGGTGCCTAGAGACCATCAACATTTATGTTTTCTCAGGGGCAAATGTTACTTGCCATTTCCCCAAGCTGATATAGCTCTCAGCTGGTGATTGATGTAGCTTAAAGCAGCTGGTATTTCTTCTCTTGGATTAGTGAATGTCAGTGTACAGTCATCTGCATATGCATGTGATTCTGGGATGAGATGAAGGAGGTCATTGAAGTAGACATTCCATAACAATGGACCCAGGACGCTTCCTTGTGGAACACTTGCCCCAATAGGATGTCTTGCTGATTCCGTTCCATTGAGAACTACCCTTAGAGATCTATCATGGAGGTAATCACTGAGGAGACATAACGTAGAACCTGCAATTCCCAGTGCTTGAAGTTTTGCTAAGAGGCCCTGGTGCCACACCCGGTCGAAAGCACCAGCAATGTCCAGTGCTACCACACAGCTGACTTTGGATTCATCCAGTGACTGGTGCCACTTAGTGGAGAGGTTTAACAACAGATCAGCAGCAGAGTAACCTTTCCTGAAGCCATATTGACGATCACAAGTAGTGAGTGGTAGTCAAAAAACCCCTCTCATTTGTCTTGAGAGTATTGTCTCAAGGATCTTACCAGTGATTGACAGGATGACACTGGTCTGTAGTTGCTGATTTCTGCTCTGCTCTTCTTTTTGTGAACAGGGACTACATTTGCCTCTTTCCATGGAGAGGGCCATTTACACTGTACTAGGCAGTGCTGAAAGATGCGAGTTAGAGGTGCTGCTAGCTGGTCTGCACATCTTCTCAACAATCTTGGGCTCAACTTGTCTGGGCCCACAGCCTTTTCTTGGTCAAGTGATTTAAGAAGGAAATGCACCTCCTCCTGCCTTATTGCCACCACTGACAGGTTTGACACAGTTCTTGCAGCTAGCCAAGGAAGGTCCCTTGCTGGATCAGGAACTTGCGTTTTGGTAGCAAAGTGTTCAGCAAAGAGGTCCGCCTTCTCTTGACTACTAGTAGAGGTGGTCCCATTCTGTCGATTTAGAGGTGGAATAAGTTCATCAGGCAGATAACCTTGTCTGTCCTTGACCAGGGACCACCAGGTTTTGGAGCCTACCCTACCTGATGCTAGCTTTCTTTTTGTGTCCACCTCTCATTTAGCAATGGCCCACTTTTGAACGTCACTCATATGCTTACATTCTTGCCTGTACAGGTTCCTGTTATTGGTGGTAGGATGTCTCTTATACCTCTCTCTCTCTCTTTTCTCTCTCTCTCCCCTTCTCCTCTCTCTCTCTCTCTCTCTCTCTCTCTCTCTCTCTCTCTTTCTTTCTCTGTCTCCCGATCTCTCTCTCCCTCTTCTCCCATCTCTCTCTCTCATCTCTCTCCTCCATCTCTCTCTCCTCCTCCTCTCTCTCTCTCCCCATCCCCTCTCTCTTCCCCATCTCTCTCTCTCTCTCTCTCCTCTCTCTCTCTCCTCCTCCATCTCCTCTCTCTCTCTCTCTCCCTCTCCCCTCCTCCCCATCTCTCTCTCTCTCCCCATCTCTCTCTCTCTCTCTCCATCCATCTTCCTCTCTCCCCATCCTCTCTCTCTCCCCATCTCTCCCTGCTCTCCCATCTCTCTCTCTCATCTCTCTCCTCCATCTCCTCTCTCCTCCCCATCTCTCTCTCTCTCCTCCCCCATCTCTCTCTCTCTCTCTCTAATTCATATATACCTCCTACCTTCATATCAAGTCTGCTCTCACTTTGTAGTCTACAGTCACTATATGCCATTTTATAGTCTATTTTCTGTCTTCTGTTATTTTTCAGTCTACTCTCCACTGTAATATCGTAGTCTACTCACATCCCGTTGTCAGTTTTGTCTACTGATTTATTTTGCCGACTGTGTAATGTTGACATTCAGTCTACTTTCTACCAATATTTTAAATTCTGTCTATTTACTCTTAAAGTTTGCTGTCTATCGCTTTATAGTCTAATGTCTAACGTCAATTAGACAGGCCTAATAGGTATCGTGGGCCTATAGTTTCCCTTTTCTATATATCAAAATGCTAATGCATAGACGAGGGTATAGTGATACATAGACGAGGGTATAGTGATACATAGACGAGGGTATAGTGATACATAGACGAGGGTATAGGGATACATAGACGAGGGTATAGTGATATATAGACGAGGGTATAGTGATACATAGACGAGGGTGTAGTGATGCATAGACGAGGTGTAGTGATACATAGACGAGGGTGTAATGATACATAGACGAGGTATAGTGATACATAGACAGGGTATAGTGATATATAGACGAGGGTATAGTGATACATAGACGAGGTATAGTGATACTAGACGAGGGTATATGTATACATAGACGAGGTATAGTGATACATAGACGAGGGTATAGGGATACATAGACGAGGGTATAGTGATATATAGACGAGGGTATAGTGATACATAGACGAGGGTGTAGTGATGCATAGACGAGGGTGTAGTGATACATAGACGAGGGTGTAATGATACATAGACGAGGGTATAGTGATACATAGACGAGAGTATAGTGATATATAGACGAGGGTATAGTGATACATAGACGAGGGTATAGTGATACATAGACGGGTGTAGTGATGCATAGACGAGGGTGTAGTGATACATAGACGAGGGTGTAATGATACATAGACGAGGGTATAGTGATACATAGACGAGGGTATAGTGATACATAGACGAGGGTATAGGGATACATAGACGAGGGTATAGTGATATATAGACGAGGGTATAGTGATACATAGACGAGGGTGTAGTGATGCATAGACGAGGGTGTAGTGATACATAGACGAGGGTGTAATGATACATAGACGAGGGTGTAATGATACATAGACGAGGGTATAGTGATACATAGACGAGGGTATAAGGATACATAGACGAGGGTATAGTGATATATAGACGAGGGTATAGTGATACATAGACGAGGTGTAGTGATGCATAGACGAGGGTGTAGTGATACATAGACGAGGGTGTAATGATACATAGACGAGGGTATAGTGATACATAGACGAGGGTATAGTGATATATAGACGAGGGTATAGTGATACATAGACGAGGGTATAGTGATACATAGACGAGGGTGTAGTGATGCATAGACGAGGGTGTAGTGATACATAGACGAGGGTGTAATGATACATAGACGAGGGTGTAATGATACATAGACGAGGGTATAGTGATACATAGACGAGGGTATAGTGATACATAGACGAGGGTATAGGGATACATAGACGAGGGTATAGTGACATATAGACGAGGGTATAGTGATACATAGACGAGGGTATAGTGATGCATAGACGAGGGTATAGTGATACATAGACGAGGGTATAGTGATACATAGACGAGGGTATAGGGATACATAGACGAGGGTATAGTGATACATAGACGAGGGTATAGTGATACATAGACGAGGGTATAGTGATACATAGACGAGGGTATAGTGATACATAGACGAGGGTATAGTGATACATAGACGAGGGTATAGTGATACATAGACGAGGGTATAGTGATACATAGACGAGGGTATAGTGATACATAGACGAGGGTATAGTGATACATAGACGAGGGTATAGTGATACATAGACGAGGGTATAGTGATACATAGACGAGGGTATACATACCAGCAACACAATAATAAGCCAGTGAATGGCATTTTCAATCAGCGTATTAAGCTTATGAATCAATTAAGCTGATAAAGCTTAAATAAGCTGTTTAAGCTTATCTAAGCTTTACCAGCTTCCCACATATACGTATATATATATATATATATGAGATTGTTTGGTCCAGTGGATTAAGGCGTCATGAGTTTTCTCCCACCATGAGGCAGGTCAAAGCAGCATGGGTTCGACTCCTTGGCTAGTCGCAGTGTTATTAATCAATATCACTTGTTCGTGGGTACAGTAACATCCCTGTCTCTCTGTATCAGTGCGTGTCTGTATCCCTGTGTCCCTGTGTCCCTATATCCTTGTGTCTCTGTATCCCTGTGTGTCTGTATCCCTGTTTGTCTGTATCCCTGTCTCTCTGTATCCCTGTCTCTCTGTATCCCTGTCTCTGTATCCCTGTGTATCCTTGTGCCTGTGTATCCCTGTATCTCTGTATCTCTGTGTCTCTGTATCCCTGTGCCTGTGTATCCCTGTGCCTCTGTATCCCTGTCTCTTTGTATGCCTGTGTCTCTGTATCCTTGTATCCTCGTATACCTGTGTCCTCGTAGCCTTGTATCCTCGTAGCCCTGTAAGCTCGTAGTTCTGTATCCTCGTAGCCCTGTAAGCTCGTAGTTCTGTATCCTCGTAGCCCTGTAAGCTCGTAGTTCTGTATACTCGTAGCCCTGTAAGCTCGTAGTTCTGTATCCTCGTAGCCCTGTAAGCTCGTAGTTCTGTATCCTCGTAGCCCTGTAAGCTCGTAGTTCTGTATCCTCGTAGCCCTGTAAGCTCGTAGTTCTGTATCCTCGTAGCCCTGTAAGCTCGTAGTTCTGTATCCTCGTACCCTGTAAGCTCGTAGTTCTGTATCCTCGTAGCCCTGTAAGCTCGTAGTTCTGTATCCTCGTAGCCCTGTAAGCTCGTTTCCCTGTATCCTTGTATGCCTGTATCCTCGAATCCATGAATTTTTGTATCACTGTATCCTCGTATACCTGTATCCTCGTATCCTATATCCCTGTATGCTTATACGACTGTATCCTCGTACTGTATTCCTGGATCCTCGTACCGTATCACTATCCCTGTATCCGGCTACTGTATTACTATCCCTGTATCCGGGTACTGCAATCCTGTATCCTCGTACTGTATCACTGGAGTGGCAGAAAGGGTGAATTTTCAGGGTATGTAATTAGGGCTAACACCTAATTCTAACATTCCACTTTTGCATCCATCTTAGCCTGCAGAATCTTCTCTAGGCTAGGAGGTCATTCTCACAGATGTCAGGTCACAAGGTCTTCCCTAGGCTAAGAGGTCATTCTCACAGATGTCAGGTCACAAGGTCTTCCCTAGGCTAGGTCATTCTCACAGATGTCAGGTCACAAGGTCTTCCCTAGGCTAGGAGGACATTCTCACAGATGTCAGGTCACAAGGTCTTCCCTAGGCTAGGAGGTCATTCTCACAGATGTCAGATCACAAGGTCTTCCCTAGGCTAAGAGGTCATTCTCACAGATGTCAGGTCACAAGGTCTTCCCTATGCTAGGAGGACATTCTCACAGATGTCAGGTCACAAGGTCTTCCCTAGGCTAGGTCATTCTCACAGATGTCAGGTCACATGGTCTTCCCTAGGCTAGGAGGACATTCTCACAGATGTCAGGTCACAAGGTCTTCCCTAGGCTAGGAGGACATTCTCACAGATGTCAGGTCACAAAGTATTCCCTAGGCTAGGAGGTCATTCTCACAGATGTCAGGTCACAAGGTCTTCCCTAGCCTAGGAGGTCATTCTAACAGATGTCAGGTCACAAGGTCTTCCCTAGGCTAGAAGGAGGTTATTCCATCTGATGTCAGATCCTTCCTGTGCTAGAAGGAGGTCATTTCCTCAGATGTCAGGTCACAAGATCTTCCCTAGGCTAGGAGGTCATTCTCACAGATGTCAGGTCACAAGGTCTTCCCTAGGCTAGGAGGTCATTCCCTCAGATGTCAGGACACATGGTCTTCCCTAGGCTAGGAGGTCATTCCCTCAGATGCCAGATCCTCCCTAGGCTATATATCCTCAGATGTCAGATCCTCCCTAGGCTAGGGGGTCATTCCCTCAGATGTCAGATCCTCCCTAGGCTAGGAGGTCATTTCCTCAGATATCAAATCCTCCCTAGGCTAGAAGGAGGTCATTCCCTCAGATGTCAGGTCACAAGATCTTCCCTAGGCTAGGAGGTCATTCTCACAGATGTCAGGTCACATGGTCTTCCCTAGGCTAGGAGGTCATTCCCTCAGATGCCAGATCCACCCTAGGCTAGGAGGTCATTCCCTCATATGTCAGATCCTCCCTAGGCTAGGTCATTCCCTCAGATGTTAGATCCTCCCTAGGCTAGAAGGAGGTCATTCCCTCAGATGTCAGGTCACAAGATCTTCCCTAGGCTAGGAGGAGGTCATTCCCTCAGATGTCAGGTCACAAGATCTTCCCTAGGCAAGGAGGAGGTCATTCCCTCAACTGTCAGGTCACAAGATCTTCCCTAGGCAAGAAGAAGGTCATTCCCTCAGATGTCAGGTCATAAGATCTTCCCTAGGCTAGGAGGAGGTCATTCCCTCAGATGCCCAAGTCAAAAAGATCTTCCATAGCAAGAAGGGAAAGGTCTTTTCCCTCAACTGTCAGGTTACAAGATCTTCCCTAGGCTAGAAGGATGTCATTCCCTCAGATGTCAGGTCACAAGATCTTCCCTAGGCAAGAAGGAGGTCATTCCCTCAACTGTCAGGTCACAAGATCTTCCCTAGGCTAGAAGGAGGTCATTCCTTCAGATGTCAGGTCACAAGATCTTCCCTTGGGCAAGAAGGAGGTCTTTCCCCCTCAACTGTAGGTCACAAGATCTTCCCTGGGCAAGAAGGAGGTCATTCCCTCAGATGTCAGGTCACACAAGATCTTCCCTAGGCAAGAAAGAGGTCATTCCCTCAACTGTCAGGTCACAAGATCCTCCCTAGGCTAGGAGGAGGTCATTCCCCCAGATGTCAGGTCACAAGGCAGTCCTCACAGAGATAGGACTGGAAGAGGAGCCACCGTCAGGGTGAGATTTGTTGGTATTTTCAAGAACTTTGTGTAATGAGTTGTGTGTGTGTGTGTGTGTGTGTGTGTGTGTGTTTGTGTGTGTGTGGTGTGTGTGTGTGTGTTGTGTTGGGGTGTGTGTGTGTGTGTGTGTGTGTGTGTGCGTGTTTTGTGCGTGTGTGTTGTGTGTGGTGTTTTGTTGGTGTGTGTGTGTGTGTGTGTGTGTGTGTGTGTGTGTTTTGTGTGTGTGTGTGTGTGTGGTGTGTGTGTTGTGCGTGTGTTGTGTGGGGGTGTGTGTGTGTGTGTGTTGGTTGTGTGTGGTGTGTGTGTGTGTGTGTTGTGTGTTTTGTGTGTGTTTGTGTGTGTTGTGTGTGTGTTGTGTGTGTGTTGTGTGTGTGTGTGTGTGTGTGTGTGTGTGTTTGTGTGTTTGTGTGTGTGTGTGTGTAATACTCACATCCCAGGCTGGAAACACTCACATCCACCCTGCAACACTCACATCCACCCTGCAACACTCACATCCAGTCTGCAACACTCACATCCACCCTGCAACACCCACATCCACCCTGCAACACTCACATCCACCCTGCAACACCCACATCCACCCTGCAACACCCACATCCACCCTGCAACACCAAAATCCACCCTGCAACACTCACATCCACCCTGCAACACTCACATCCACCCTGCAAACACTCACATCCACCCTGCAAACACCCACATCCACCCTGCAACACCCACATCCACCCTGGCAACACTCACATCCACCCTGCAACACCCACACCCCACCCTGCAACACCCACATCCACCCTGAAACACCACATCCACCCTGCAACACTCACAATCCACCCTGCAAAAACCCACATCCACCCTGCAACACCCACATCCACCCGCAAACACTCACATCCACCCTGCAACACCCACATCCACCCTGCAACACTCACATCCACCCTGCAACACTCACAATCCACCCTGCAACACCCACATCCACCCTGCAACACCCACATCCACCCTGCAACACTCACATCCACCCTGCAAAAAACTCACATCCACCCTGCAACACTCACATCCACCCTGCAACACCCACATCCACCCTGCAACACCCACATCCACCCTGCAACACTCACATCCACCCTGCAACACCCACATCCACCCTGCAAACACTCACATCCACCCTGCAAAAACTCACATCCACCCTGCAACACCCACATCCACCCGAAACACCCCACATCCACCCTGAAAACATCACATCCACCCTGCAACACTCCATCCACCCTGCAACACCACATCCACCCTGCAACACCCACATCCACCCTGCAACACTCACATCTAATCTGCAACACTCACATTTTCCCACTATTTCTGGGTTGATAAAAGGCGACTGCCAACTGCCAGACTTTTGTTACGAAACAGAGACAAAATAAATAATAATAATAATAATAATAATAATAATAATAATAATAATAATAATAATAATAATAATCTTTATTTCCCAAGAACGTGAAAAAACTTAACAAAGACCATAGCGCATCACTGACATACTATGTTAGGTAAGCCCACATATGCAACAGTTGGGAAATTTTTATTAAATGAAACTTTTCGCCTACACAGTAGGCTTCTTCAGTCAAGTACAGAAAAGTTATAGAGCAGAAGATACTTAAAGACGAATGTAATCAGTCCATCCCCCTAAAGTTTGAGGTGGTCATTCCCCAGTCTGGAGAAAAGCATTGTTCCATAGTCTGAAACAATATGGAGATGAAGTGACGGGATGGAGCTTTTATAGCGCCAAGAGGGAGACGTGGGAGAGGTAAGAACTCAGATGCTGGGAGGTCAGGCCCCCTCTCAAATCCAGCCGTTCTCACTAGTAGAGGTTGTCGGCTGGATTTGAGAGGGACCTGACCTCCCAGCATCTGAGTTCTTACCTCTTCTAGTGGCCTACGTCTCACCTCTTGGCCCTATAAAAGCTCCATCCTGTCACTTCATCTCCATATTGTTTCATACTATGAACAAATGCTTTTCTCCCAGACTGAGGGACTGACCACCTCAAAACTTTAAGGGTGATGGACTGATTACATCGTCTTCAAGTATCTTCTGCTTCTATCAACTTTTCTGTACTCGACTGAAGAACCCTACTGTGTAGGCGAAACTTTCGAAAATAAAGATAACCTAACTGTTGCATATGTGTCTTACCTAACAACCTGTCGGGTATTTTAACCATTTTAATGTTCAAAACTGACATAAAACATAAAAGGGCCTGGTTATCAGATTAGTCGCCACTCCAGTGTTCCTGCATGACCCCAGGGATAAAAAGCTTGTCGAGATAGATCTGTGTATTATTTCGTGAGGTGAACAGAATGATAACGGAGATTAAAGGCGTCGATATCGAAGCTTGAATAATTAGCAACCTAAAATATTGTGGCTAAATAATCCATAAAAACCCAGGAAACCAGACGACGTTTCGCTCCGTCCCGGACCATTACCAGGTCACGACAATAGAGAAAATGAAAGAAAACCCTAAGACATTACGAATTTCGTGCTTATATCAACGTATTAACCTCGTTGTCAAACAACTTTTATCCACGTGTTTTACTTGACCTCCGGCGACACATCTCTGACGGCAGGAATTTAACGCCATCAGTCAAATTTGAGTCAGTGCCCTCACACTGTCATAACACTGTTTACGCTATTTTGCGTTATGTTATGATACAGAAGGTTAAATCAGGTCACCTTATAAAACATTAGAACATAAGAAAGAAGGAGCACTGCAACTTGCCTACTGCCCATGCGGACAGGTCCTTGTCCCTCCGGATTAGACCAATGAACCACCCCATCCCCCCGCAGATTAGCACAATGACCCCCCCAGTCTGGTCACCTCCACTCAAGGATGGAGCACTGCACCAACCCAGCAGCACAAGCTATTTCAGGTCCAACTAAACACCCACTCACACCCGCTCATATATTTAACTAACCTATATTTAAACTACACAACGTTTTAGCCTCAATAACTGTACTCGGGAGTTGTTTCCCACTCACCACAACTCTATTACCAAACCGTACTTTCCTATATCCTTCCTGAATCTAAATTTTTTCCCAACTTGAAACCATTGCTGGCGAGTCCTGCTAGGCTAGATATTTTCAGCACGCTATTTACATCCCCTTTAAATTTTTCCTGTTTTCCATTTATACACCTCGATCATATCCCTTAATTCTACGCCTTTCTAGAGAGTGCAGATTCAGGCCTCAGTCTATCCTCATAGTGTGATTCAGGGCCTCAGTCATTCCTCATAGTGTAATTCAGGCCTCACTCAATCCTCATAGTGCAGATTCAGGGGGTCAGTCTATCCTCATTTGTGCAGATTCAGGGGCCTCAGTCTATCCTCATATGCAGATTCAGGCCTTTAGTCTATCCTCATATTTTAGATTCAGGGCCCTCAGTCTATCCTCATAGTGCAGATTCAGCCTCAGTCTATTTCATAGTGTGATTCAGGGCCTCCGTCTATCTTCATAGTGCAGATTCAGGCCTCAGTCTATCCTCAAGTGTAGATTCAGGCCTCTGTCTATCTCATAGTGCAGATTCAGGGACTCAGTCTATCCTCATAGTGCAGATTCAGGGACTCAGTCTATCTTCATAGTGCAGATTCAGGGACTCAGTCTATCCTCATAGTGCAGATTCAGGGCCTCAAATCTATCCTCATAGTGTAATTCAGGGCCTCAGTCTATCCTCATAGTGCAGATCAGAGCCTCAGTCTATCCTCTAGTGCAGATTCAGAGCCTCAGTCTATCTTCAAGTGCAGATTCAGGGCCCCAGTCTATTTTCATAGTGCAGATCAGGGCCGAGTCTATCCTCATAGTGAGATTCAGGGGCCCGTCTATCCTCATAGTGCAGATTCAGGGCCTCAGTCTATCCTCATAGTGCAGATTCAGAGCCTCAGTCTACTTCGTATTGCAATTCAGGGCCTCAGTTTATCCTCAAATGCAGATCAGGGCCTCAGTCTATCCTCATAGTGCAGATTCAGGGCTCAGTCTATCTCCCAAATGCAGATTCAGGGCCTCAGTCTATCCTCATAGGCAGATTCAGGGCCTCAGTCTATCCTCTAGAGGGAAAATTCTGATCTGGGATACTTTGTCATCCTCCTCTGTACGTTTTCCAGAGCATTTATATCCATTCTGTAAACTTAAACTATGCTTGGTTAAGTTGGGGCAGGTTAGGTTTGTTAGTTAGGTTAGGTTAGGTTAGGTTGTTAGGTAGGTTACTTTCGTTTAAAAATAAGTTTGTTAGATTAGGTAAGTTAGTTTAGATTAGGTAAGTAGGTTAGATTAGGTTGGTTCGATTAGGCTAAGTTAGGTTAGATTAGGTTATTAGATTAGGGTTAATTAGGTTAGGTTTGATTCGTTACATAGGTTTAAGTTAGACAGCTTTTCTTTAAGGGTTTGGTTATATTGGTTATGTTAGACTTAACTTTTCTTAATTTACGATAGATTAGACTGATCAAGTCGATCTTGAGGGGGGTCGAGAAATCAGCTCCTGGCCCCATTTTCTTAACCTTTAAAAATTAGCCACATAATGAATCAGACACAAACGAAACGTTTTGGATCTTGTAGACGTTTCGCAACCCAGTGACTTGTTTTAAATTTAAAATTTAAGATATTAATAAGACAATAGAAAGATACAGAACCATAGAGAGATAATCAAAATTAAGCATCTCGGCATATGCTAGGCCCCACCAAACAACGTAGCAGACTAGTAAGAACCACAAGTGCAACTAATGGACATTATTGTGGGAACTTTCGCTTCCAGGAGCTTATCAACTGTTACAAAATAAACGGGCTTAAAGCTCCCTGAGAGCGAACGTTGCCACAATAAAAGTCACATTAAGTTTCACTTGGTCCTTTTCTTTTCAAAATGTCGGTAATTCTACAAATTAACCCGTGGGAAAATTTTGGGTGGATGTCACCCCTCCACTACCTCCTCCACACCTCCTCCACTCCTCCTCACTACCCCTCCACTTACCTCCTCCACTTTTTTCCCCCACTACCTCCTCCACTACTCCTCACTACCTCCTCCACTACTCCTCCACTCCTCCTCCCTACCTCCTCCACTATTTCCTCCACTACCTCCCCATTACCTCCTCCACTACTCCTCCACTATTTCCTCCACTACCCCCCCACTACCTCCACCACTAACCTCCTCCACTATTTCTCCCTACCCCCACTACTCCTCCAATTACCTCCTCCACTACCCTCACTATTTCCTTCACTACCTCCTCCACAACCTCCTCCACTAAACCCTCACTCTCTCCCCTACCTACTCCACTAAACCCCCTCCACAACCTCCTCCACTACCCCCTCCACAAATTCATCCAACTACCCCTCCACAAATCC
The DNA here is from genome assembly GCF_026875155.1 of Cherax quadricarinatus. NCBI lineage: Eukaryota > Metazoa > Arthropoda > Malacostraca > Decapoda > Parastacidae > Cherax > Cherax quadricarinatus. The sequence goes on from NC_069494.1 coordinate 19,005,007, forward strand.
CACTACCTCCGCCACTTCTCCTCCCCACCTCCTCACTACCTCCTCCACTACCTCCTCCACTATTTCCTCCACTACCTACTCCACTACCTCCTCACTACCTCCCCACTATTTCCTCCACTAACCTCCTCCACACCTCCTCCACAAACCCCCTCCACTATTCCTCCACTACTTCCCCACTACCCCCCACTACTCACACTACCTCCTCTTACTCCTCCACTACCTCCTCCATTATTCCTCCACTTTCCTCCTCCACTACCTACTCCACTACCTCCTCCACTTCCTCCTCCATATCCCTCCAAATACCTCCCACTATCTCCACTACCCCCTCACACCTCCTCCACTGCCCCTCCACTATTTCATCCACTACCCCCTCCACTACCTCCTCCAACTAATTTCTCCACAACCTCCCCACTACCCCTCCACTATTTCCTCCACAACCCCGTCCACAACGTCCTCCACTACCTCCTCCACTACCTCCTCCACTACCTCCCCACTACCCCTCCCTAACCTCCTCCGCACCTCCTCCACTACCTCCTCCATACCTCCTCCACACCCCCTCCACAAATTTCTCCACTAACCTCCTCCACTACCTCCCCATTAATTCCCCCACTACCCCTCCATACCTCCTCCACTACTCCTCCACTCCCCCCACTGCTTCCCCCACTACTCCTCCACTACCTCCTCCACTATTTCCTCCACTACTCCTCCACTACCTCCTCCACTAACCCCTCCAGTGCTCCTCCACTACCTCCCCAATTTCCTCACTACCTCCTCCAACATTTCCTCCACTACCTCCTCCACACCTCCCTACCCCCTCCACTATTTCCGCCACTACCTCCTCCACTACCTCCTCCACTACCTCCTCCACTACCTCCTCCACTACCTCCTCCACTATTTCCTTCCACACCTCTTCCACACCTCCTCCATACCTCCTCCAAGTGCCTCCTCCACACCTCCTCACTATTCCCCACTAAACCCCCACTAACCTCCTCCACTGCCTCCTCCACTATTTCCACACTCCTCCAGCCTCCTCCACTATTTTCTCACTAACCTCCTCCACTATTTCTCCACTACCTCCCCCACTACCTCCACAACCCTCCACTACCTCCTCCACTGCCTCCTCCACTACCTCCTCCACTACCTCCTCCACATTTCCTCTACTACCTCCCCACAACTCCCCACTACCCCTCCACTATTTTTCCACTAACCTCCTCCACTACCCCAACACTATTCTTCCACTACCTCCTTTACAAAATTTTTCCACTTCCTCCCCATATTTCCTCCAACAAACTCCCACTATTTCCCCATATCTTTTCACTATCTCCTCCACTACCCTCCAACTGCCTCCTCCACTAATTTCTTCACAAACCCCCTCCACACTCTCCAATTTCTCCCCAAACCCCCTCCACAACCTCCTCCACAAAAATCTACTACCTCCTCCACACCTCCTCCGTGCCTCTTCCACACTCCTCCACTATTTCCTCCACTACCTTCCTCCCATTTCCTTCAACCCCCTCCTCCACTACTCCTCCACTACCTCCTCCACTAACTCCTCCACAAACCCCCTCCACTACCTCCCCACTAACTCCTCCACTACTCCCACTGCCTCCTCCACTACTCCTCCACTACCTCCTCCACTATTTCCTCCACTACCTCTTCCACACCTCCTCCACTACCTCCTCCATGCCTCCTCCACTAAACCTCCTCACATTTCCTCCACTACTCCTCCATACTCCTCCACTGCCTCCTCCCATTTCCTCCCCTACCTCCTCCACTGCCTCCTCCCCATTTTTTTCACTACTCCTCCACTACCTCCCACTATTCTTCACTACCTCCTCCACATACCTCCTCCACTACCTCCTCCACTACCTCCTCCACGCCTCCTCCACACCTCCTCCCACTACCTCCTCCACTATTTCTTCCAACTACCTCCTCCACTACCTCCTCCACCCCCCACTATTTCTTCCACTACCTCCTCCACTACCCCTACACTATTTCTTCCACAACCTCCTTCAAATAATTTTTTCCACTTCCCTCCACTATTTCCTCCACTATCTCTCCACTAAATTTTCCCCCACTATCTTTCCACTAACTTCCACTACTCCTCCAAATGCCTCCTCCACTATTTCTTCACTACCTCCTAACTACCCCTCCATATTTCTTCCACTCCCTCCCCCACTACCTCCCCCACTACCTCCCCCACACCTCCTCCACTACCCCCCCACACCTCCCCCACTACCTCCTCCACACCTCCTCCAAACCCCCTCCACTTATTTACCACCCCTAAATTCACAAAAAATTTCCTCACATCTTCAAAAAAATAACGTCACCATATACCCCCTTGTCTATATTTGCAGAAGAATCTGCTTGTAGGCAAAGAGTTTCCACAATAAAATATCCCCCGTCAAAAAAATTAGAATTTTGTCCCGTTGTCAATAAATCTCATCTGTTTTTTTCTTTTCCTGCATGTTTTTTTCCCTTTTTTCACGTTTTATTCTCTTCTTTCGTCCCTACTCACGATATCGAATAAACCTTTTCCCAACAAATCTTCCCCAGGGGCGGGGTTTTGGGGAACCCCGATAGAGTCACAAAACTCAAACCCGTCGTTTACCACCCCTCCACTAGCTTAAATAAGATTAACCCAACTAGATATTTCTTCACCTGGGAAGGTTACATGGGCCCCCCACTGTGACCAAAAAAGTTTTCACAGACGAATCTCCCCGGGGCGTTTTTAACGAAACGGTCAAGTTTTGAGACTCCAAACCCGCGATTCAAACCCCAACCGTGGTGTGGTTAAAATTCCTAGATTCCTCTTCCCCAAAAAAAATTATTTTAAATCTTTTTAAAGACAGAACACACTTAAGATAAGATAAATAAGATTCGTTCGGATTTTTAACCCCGGGGGGTTAGCCACCCAGGAAACCCAAGAAAGCAGTGCGTCATCGAGGACTATCTAACTTATTTCCAGGGGGGTCCTTAATCTTGCCCCCCGGGATGCACCCACACCATGACAACCCCCGGGTCCCAAATTTTGCTGAGGGACAGGAAAACGGTGTAGGAAACGTGTCAAATTTTTCCCACCCCCGGAAATCAAACCCCGGCCCCCCGTGTGGAAGCGGGAATTTTAGCCCCAGCCCCCGGGGCCACCGGGCCCCCGGGGCCACCGGGCCCCGGGGCCCCCACCGGGCCAAAAAGGGGGCCCCCGGGGGCCACCAGGCCACTTTTTTAGAAAATTTTGTGGCTCTCAAGTCTAACCTCCTAGTGTGTCCCGGTCATGTCTTCCGGGACCTGTTGCCAAACTTTCAGTTTTAAAGGGAAGTCACAATACCGTGACTGGAAAAATACCGTGACAAACAATGCCGGACTGGAACAATACCGTGATGGAAAAATTCCCGGAACTAAAACAATACCGTACGGGAAAACAACCGTGCTGGAAAAATACCGTGACGGGGAAAAATACCGTGCTGGAACAATCCCGTGACGGAACAATCCCGTGACTGAAAAATACCGTGACGGGAACAATACGTGCTGGAAAAACCCGTGACTGGAACAAACCGGACGGGAAAAATTTGTGATGGAACAATACCGTGACTGGAACAATACCGTGCGGGAACAATCCCGTACTGGAACAATACCTGACGGAACAATCCCTACGGAAACAATACCGTGACGGAACAATACCGTGACTGGAAAAACCTGACTGGAAAAATACCGTGACTGGAAAAATCCCGGACGGAACAATCCGGACGGGAAAAATTTCCGTATGGAAACAATACCGTGACTGGAACAATACCGGACGGGAACAATACCGGACGGGAATAATATTGTGACGGGAACAATACCGTGACTGGAAAAATCCCGGCGGAACAATCCGTGACGGGAAAACAATCCCCTTTGCCAAAATAAAACTGTGACTGGAACAATGCCGTGATGGAACAAACCGTGATGGAACAATACGTACTGGAACAATAAAATGCTGGAACAATACCGTGACTGGACAATACCGAGCTGGAAAATACTGTGACTGGAAAATCCCGAGACTGGAACACAATCCGTGACTGGAATACCTGCTAACAAACCGTGATGGAACAATACCGTACGGGAAACAATACCGAGACGGGAAAAAAACCCGTACGAACAATCCCGGACGGAATTACCGTGACTTAACAATCCCGTGACTGGAAAAAATCCCGGATGGAATAATGCCGGGGAACGAACAATACATGACGGGAACAAACCGTATGGAACAAACCGTGACGGGAACAATCCCGTACTGGAACAATACAGTGACTGAACCAATGCCGTGAGAACAATACATGACGGGAAAATACCGTGACTGGAACAATACCGTGACGGGCAATGCAGTGACGGAAAACAATACCGGACTGGAACAATGCAGTGACGGGAACAATCCCGTACTGGAACAATCCCGGATTTGGAACAATACCGGACAGGAACAATACCGTGACTGAACAAACCGTGACTGGAACAATACTATGCGGGAAAATCCGTGAGGGGAAACAATACCGAGAATGGAACAATACCGTAAAGGGAAACAATACCTGACTGGAATACCTGATGGAACAATACCTGACGGGAAAACAAACCGTGACGGGAACAATGCCGTGACGGGAACAAACAGTACTGGAACAATCCCGTGACTGGAACATACCGGACTGGAACAATACAGTGACGGAACAATGCCGTGACGGGGAACAATACAGTGACGGGAACAATCCGGACGGGACTACCGTGCTGGAACAATACAGTGACGGGAAACATACCGGACTGGAACAATCCCGTGACTGGAACAATACAGTGACTGAACAATGCCGTGACGGGAACAATACATGACGGGAAACAATACCGTGCTGGAACATACAGTGGGAACAATGCCGTGACTGGAAAAATCAGTGATGGAACAATCCCGTGACTGGAAAAATACCGTGACGGGAGCAATGCGTATGAAAAAATCCCGTGACGGGAACAATCCGTGACTGGAACAAACTGACGGGGAACATACCGGACGGGAAACAATACCGTGAGGGGAATAATACGTGACTGGAAAAAATCCCGTGACGGGAACAATACCGTGCTGGAACAATACCGTGATGGAACAATACCGTGCGGAATAAATTGTGACGGGAACAATACCGTGACTGGAAAATCCCGTGCTGGAACAATACCGTGACTGGAACAAACCGTGACTGGAATAATACTGTGACGGGAACAATGCCGTACTGGAACAATACCGTGACTGAACAATACCGGGGACGGGAACAATACAGTGACTGGAACATCCGTGATGGAACAATCCCGAGACTGAAAATACTGGACTGGGACAATACCGAGACGGAAAACAATCCGGACGGGAAAACCCGTGACTGGACATACCGTGCGGGGAAAAATCCCGTGACGGGAAACAATACCGAGACGGAACAATCCGTGACGGGAACAATACCTGACTGGTCCCTGACTGTAACAATACCGTGCTGGAACAATCCGTGACTGAATAACCCGTGACTGGAACAATACAGGACTGGAACAATACCGTGACTGGAACAATACGTGACTGGAACAATCCCGGACTGAACAATACAGTGGGGGGAACAATCCCGTGATGGAACAAAACAGTGACTGGAACAATACCGTGCGGAACAAACCGTGAGGGAGCAATGCTTACGGAACAATACCGTGACGGAACAATGCATGCTGAACAATACCGTGACGGAACAATACCGGACGGGAACAATACCGTGACGGGAAACAATACCGGACTGAACAATCCGTACGGAACAATACTATGACTGGAGCAATCCCCGTGAGTGGAAAAATACCGAAAAGGGAAAAATACCGTGACTGGAAAATACCGGACTGGAATACCGTGACGGAAAAATACCGTGACGGGAACAAACCGTGACTGGAACAATGCCGTGACTGGAACAATACGTGACTGGAACAAACCGTGAGGGGAAAAATAACCCGTGCGAACAAACATGCGGAAAACAATCCCGGACTGGAAAAATACATGACGGGAACAATACCGTGCGGGAAACAATCCCCCGTGACTGGAAAAATACATGACTGGAACAATCCCGGGATGGAACAATGCCGACTGGAACAAACATGAGGAACAAGCCGGACTGGAACAATACAGTGACGGGGAAAAATACCGTGACGGGAAACAATACATAGGGAACAATCCCGTGACTGGAACAATACAGTGACTGGAACAATCCGTGACTGGAACAATACCGTACTGGGCAATGCATGACTGGAAACAAACCGTGAGGGAACAATCCCCGGACGGGAACATACAGTGACTGGAACAATACCGGACGGAAAAATACCGTGTTTGGGAAAAAAGGATACCTATGAGTTTGGGTTGACTTTGCCCTTAACTAGGCCACACTAACATTAAAGGGGCTCAAGGGGGAAAAAAAAACGTCAAAAATTTCCGATGCATCTTCTGTGTACTATCAGATTAAAGTTTCTTTGAGCATCTCCATTGCTCACCCCTTAGCTCACCTCTCACTCAGCCCTCTCAGCTCACCCTCCCCGCTAGCCCTTCAGCTCAGCCCTCTCAGCTCAGCCCTCTTAGTTCAGCCCTCTCGCTCATCCTCTTAGCTCAGCCCCTCAGCTCAGCCCTCTTAGCTCAGCCCTCTCACCCAGTCCTCTTACTCACCCCTCTTAGTCGCCCCTACTCATCCCTCAGCTCAGTCCTCTTAGCCAGCCCTCTCAGCCACCCTTCACCTCACCCCTCTCACCACCCCTTTAGCTCACCCCTCTCCTCAGCCCTCCCCTCACCCATCTCAGCTCACCCCTCTTAGCTCACCCCTCTCAGCTCAGCCCTTGTCAGCCCTCCGGGGCTCAGCCCTTTTAGCTCACCCCCTTAGCTCAGCCCTTCACTCAGCCCTCTTAGCTCACCCTCTCATTCTAAACAAGCCTAACAAAATTTTCTATGTATTTTTCCTGTTTTAAAATGCTTGTTCAGTAAATCCAATGTACTTTTTTTAACGTATTGGGCCTAATTGCTGGGCCTTTTGAGTACCCCATATTTTCCTGCCCTACCATCCAAAATGGATATGAGGTACACAAAAAAAACTACCCAAATACCACCCAGGAAATTGAGGTACCAAAAAAACGCCACTACCACCACAGGATGGATATGAGGACCAATAAATAGCCACTACCATCCACGGATGGATATAGGTACACAATAAACTGCCACACCATCCACGGGGATGATATGAGGTACAAAAATAAACTACCATTTATCCCAAGATGAATAGGTACACAATAAACAGCCATACATCCACGGGATGGATATGAGTACACAAAAAACTGCCACTACCATCCCAGATGGATATGAGGTACACAAATAAACTAGCCCTACCTTTCCCCACAGAGGATGTGGGGTACACAAAAAAAAGCTAAAACCATCCCGGAGGGACATGAGGTACACAATAAACTAGCCACTCCCACCACAGGATGAATATGAGTACACAATAAACTAGCCCTCCATCCACAGGATGGACATGAGGTAACAATAAAAGCCACTACCCCCCACAGGATGGATTGAGGAAAACAATAAACTAGCCACTACCCCACAGGGGGTTATGGTACCAATAAACTGCCCCCCCTCCACAGGATGGACAGAGGTACACAAAAAAACTAGCCACTACCACCCCACAGGAGGACATGGGGTACACAATAAACTAGCCACTCCCTCCACGGAGGACATGAGGTACAAAATAAACACCCACTCCATCCAAGGAGGGACATAGGTACACAATAAACTAGCCACTCCCATCCACACGAGGGATAGGTACAAAATAAACTACCACTACCACCACGGGGAGGATATGAGGTACACAATAAACTAGCCATTACCATCCACAGGGGGGTAGAGGTACCAAAAAACTAGCCATACCATCCACAGGGGAAAGAGGTACCAATAAACTAGCCATTACCCCCACAGATGGTATGAGGTAACCAAACTAGTCAAAACCATCCACAGGAGGGATAGAGGTAACAAAAAACTAGCCACTACCATCCACAGGATGGATAAGGTCCCAAAATAAACTGCCACCCCATCCACGGGGAGGATATAGGTACACAATAAACTAGCCACTACCACCACAGGATGGAAAGGGGTACACAATAAACTAGCCATTCCCACCCACAGGATGGATATGAGGTACAAAAAAATAGCCACTACCACCCAAGGGGGAAAAGGGGTAACAAAAAACAGCCACTACCATCCACGGGAGGACGAGGTCCAAAAAACTACCCCCTACCACCCACAGGAGGAATAGGTACACAAAAAACTACCCACCATCCACAGGAGGACAGGGTACAAAATAAACTACCACTACCACCACAGGAGGATATAGGTAAACAAAAAACTAGCCCTCCCACCACGGGATGACATGGGTACAAAAAAAAAATAGCCACTCCCGTCCACGGATGGATATGAGGACACAATAAACTACCACTACCACCACAGGAGGATATGAGGTACAAATAAACACCACTACCATCCACAGGATGGATGAGGTCAAAAAAAACTAAAACACCACCAAAGGGAGGATATGAGACCAATAAACTAGCCACTACCACCCAAAGGGATGGAATGAGGTACACAATAATGCCACTCCATCCACAGGAGGGTATGAGGTACACAATAAACTACCACCCCCACCACAATGGATTTGGGTACACAATAAACTACCCACTCCATCCACGGGAGGTTTTGGGGTACACAATAAACTGCCCTACCATCCACAGGATGGATATGGGTCACAATAAACTAGCCCTTTGTGGCAAAGTCAAAATCAAATTTTTGGGAGAGAATTTCAATGGTTTCGGTTTCAAAAACTGGTTTCACTTTTGTCGGGTCCAGTTTTTACTAGGTTTAAAAAAGAAACCATACCCCGGGTGGGTTAGAATCCCGATAGTTCTTTACGATTTCGTGCGTATGTTGCGGCTTTGAGGGACTTGGCTAGAGTTCGTCAGCTAGTTGGGATTCGTCTGTAAAAACTTGCATTTGTGTTCACAGTGGGGGCCTATCTAACCTTCCTAGTTTAGAAATATACCTTGTTGGGTGAATTTATTGTATCTTGGTCCAGGGGCTAACGCGCGTATCCTGTTTTTGACTCTCACCGCGGGGGTTTTAAAACCCCCCCCGAGGGATGGTTTACCATCGTATCATTTCGATTTTGTGATCTCCCTTCGAAGGAACTTAAGATTTGTCACCTCTCAATAATCGTTTTTAAATCCCTCAGGGACGTGATCACATGATTACCCCTTTGAAGGAAAAGCCTGGGGGCCTTTTAAAGGGCAAGTTGGTAAAAAACTTGGAATGTATAGGGGAGCGGACAAGGGGGTAAAGAGGAAGGGAAAATTGAAACGGGTATGTGGGAGGGATGTAATAGAAGAAGGTAGGGGGTGAAACGAGGAAGGAAGAAGAGAGACATAAGTAAAGGGGTTTAAAAATGAAAAGGTTCAGAAACCGCATGTTATAAATTAGACACATTGCAACTCTGGGGAACTTTTATTGAGGGGAAAAGTTTCGCCACAAAGTGGGTTCATCATCCATACAGGAGAAACTTTAAGAAAGGGGGAGAATGAGGGTTTAGCCCCCAACCCGATCGATGTTTCAGTCCCCTCAAACTTTAATAGATTGATGGCTGAACACATCAAGATTGATGGATGAACACATAAGAATGATGGACTGAACACATCGACTCAAGGTTGAGGGACTGATTACCCCATTTTCCCCCAGTTTTTTCAAGTTTCTCCCCGTAGGATGAGAAGCCCTGTGTGGCGAAACGTTTCCCAATAAAATACCCAAGAGTTGATATGTGTCTAATTTTATAAAGGTAGTAGTAAAAGTAGAGGAATGGTAGCGGAAGATAATGGTGTATTTTTTGGAGAATCAAAACACTGCTGGGCGAGCGTAGAATCTTCTAGAGGGAAAAACCACAAAAACTTTACCAGGGGCGCCAGATTGTCAACAGTGTGACTATGTGGGTCAAGGGGCCACCCTTACAATTCTTTGGGTTTACCAGGCAAGAACCCAACACCGGGCCCCAAAACCGGGCCTGGGAGCAAAAAAAACTCCCGGGAAATTACAAAAACCAACGGACAGATTTAAGGACGAGGAAAACACGAGGAAACTGAATATAAAACCATCTCCCCCTCAGATCACATTCGGTACCAAACAATCCCCAAAAAGGGGATTTAACAATCAAGACAAACCCGGGGGGAAATCTTCAGTAGATACTTTCACACTTCTGATGCGTATCGGACTGTGCAAAGTTACAAGACAACACTAAGAATAAGTTTTTCAGAGTAGCCAGTGCGGGGGTTTGTACCGGTGTGGTCCATCCTGGGGTTAGTGGACTGGTGATCGCATCCTGGGTGTTTGTGACTGGTGTGGGGCGACCGGGGGTTAGGGATGGTGTATCCACCTGGGTGTTAGTGGACTGGTGTGGGTCACATCCTGGGTGTTAGTGGACTGGTGTGGGTACATCCTGGGTGTTAGTGGACTGGTGTGGGGTAAACCCCTGGTTAGGTGACTGGGTGGGTCACATCCTGGGTGTTTGTGGCTGGTTGGTACTCTGGGTGTTAGTGGACTGTGTGGGTAACATTCCTGGGTGTTAGTGGACTGGTGTGGGCAAAATCTGGGTGTTAGTGGACTGGTGGGGTCACATCCGGGGTGTTAGTGGATGGTGTGGGTAAACATCCTGGGTGTTAGTGGACTGGTGTGGGTCACATCTGGGTGTTAGTGGACTGGTGTGGGTCCATCCTGGGTGTTATGGATGGTGTGGTCACATCCTGGGTGTTAGTGGACTGGTTTTTGGGGTACATCCTGGGTGTTAGTGGGACTGGTGTGGGTCACATCCTGGTGTTAGTGGACTGGTGTGGGCCCCAATCCGGGGTGTTAGTGGACTGGAGTGGGTCCATCCTGGGTGTTAGGGGGGACTGGTTGGGTCACATCCGGGTGTTGTGGACTGGTGTGGGTCACATCCTGGGTTTGTTAGGTTGGACTTGGTTTTGGGTTTCACATCCTGGGTGTTAGTGGACTGGGTGGGTCATCCTGGGTGTTATGGACTGGTTGTGGGTCACATCCTGGGTGTTAGTGGAGGTGGGTGGGTCATCTGGGTGTTAGTGGAGTGGTGTGGGTCATCCTGGGTGTTAGCGGACGGGTTTGTGGGGTCACATCTGAGTTTTTAGTGGACTGGTGTGGGTCCCCATCCTGGGTGTTAGTGGAGTGGTGTGGGTCATCTGGGTGTTAGCGGGACTGGTGTGGTGTCACATATGGGTGTTAGTGGACTGGTGTGGGTCACATCCGGGGTTTGTTAGTGGAGTGGTGGGGGGTCATCCGGGGTGTTAGCGGACTGGTGTGGGGTCACATCCTGGGTGTTAGTGGACTGGTGTGGGGTCACATCCTGGGTATTAGTGGCTGGTGTGGGTCACATCCTCGGTGTTAGTGGACTGGTGTGGGTCACTTTCCTGGGTGTTAGTGGACTGGTGTGGGTCACATCCTCGGTGTTAGTGGATGTGTGGGTCACATCCTCGGTGTTAGTGCACTGATGTGGGTCGCATCCTTGGTGTTAGTGGACTGGTTTTAGGTCAAAATCCTGGGTGTTAGTGGACTGGTGTGGGTCCATCCTGGGGGGTAGTGGTTTGGGTTTGTGGGTCCATCCTGGGTGTTAGTGAATGGTATAGGTCACATCCTGGGACAAAACTGAACCTAATTTGCGGGAAATGCTCAGCAAAACAGCGACTTTCTATTTTAGTAGTATGTCACTGATGTCAGCTATGGTCTGTATACCTTTTTCATGTACTGGTATACTTGTACATGTACTTGTATACCTGTACATGTACTTGTATACATTGTAATGTACTTGTATACCTTGTACATGTACTGGTATACCTAGTACATGTACTTGTATACCTTGTACATTTTTTACTTGTATACTTTGGTATAAACCTTGGTAATATATACCAACATGTGGGTTTAGAAGACCGTCATCGTTACCCGTCCTCATCATAGGCAGAGGTTGTTTCTTTTAAGGACCCTGCCTCGCATGGGCCAGTAGGCCTTCCACAGTTTTCCTCCATTTTTTATGTTCTTATGACATTCCTCAGGTCACGTGCGTCACACCTCACTCTCCCCCTTTATATATATATAATGTATTTCTACCTCTGTATGTTAGAATGATCAAGGTCCCGGGGCCCGAAAAAAAGTTCAATTCTTACCCCCAAACCTAGACATTCCTATACCTAATCAAAATACCCAGTGATGATTCAAACCTAGGTTTGCCTTAATCTAACAAAGCCATACAAATCTGACCCAAAAACAGCATTATCAAACCTATTCAGGATTACCAATTTTGACCCAAATAACATTATTACCTAACCAAATCCAAACACTTTCCTAACTAACCAAAACCTAACATTACCTAACTTATCCAACCTTACCAATCAACATAATCATAACCAACCCCGAGCTAACTAACTCAACCTATCTTATGCCTTACCTCTTCAATAATCAACCCATCATATATATTATATTTTTATCTTAAGATGTTTTGTCTTTTCTCGTATAAGTCGAGAGTGTTCGTAAGTGGCGACTAAAATGCCGGAGCGAGGGGGGTAGTAAACCCCTTTTCCGGTGATAAAAATTAATAAACTTTCTTTAAGAGGAAAAACTTGGTTTTCTTTTTAGGTCACCTGCTCGGTGGGATACTGTGTGTGGCGTTGAAAAAATATGTAACTTTGGAATAACGTTCGGGAATCGACTTGTTTAACTACGTCAACAGTGTTGACGCTTGGACGGATTAAACATAGACAAGTAAACACAGGGACTTATACATACATAAGCAAACACAGGACTATTCATAGGAGAAGCAAACACAGATATACATACATAAACACAGATATACATAAAAACATAAAACACAGGACTATACATCATACAACACAGGGACTATACATAATCAAACACAGACTATAATACTAAAACACAGACTATACATACATAAACACCAGGACTATAAATACATAAACAAACACAGGGACTTTACTACACTAACACAGACTATACATAAATAAGCAAACAAGACTATACATACATAAGCAAACCACAGACTATATATACATAAACAACAGACTACATACATAAACACAGGACGATACATACATAAACACAGACTAACATCATAGCAAACACGACTATACATCATAAGCAAAACACAGATATACATACATAAACACAAAACTATACATACATTAAACACAAAATATACATACATAAACACAAACTATACATACTTAAACAAACAGACTATACATGAGAAGCAAACAGACTTTACAGACATAAGCAAACACAGTCTATACATAGAGAAGCAAACAACAAAAACTAGTACATCACGAAGAAGCAAACACAGACCTCTCAACATAAACACAGACTATTACATACATAAAACACAGACTATAATACATAAACACAGGGAATTACATACATAAGCAAATACACAGAATACAGACATAACACAGAATATACATTACATAAAACCAACAGACTATACATTACATAAACAAACACAGACTTTACATACATAAACACAGGGACTTACATAACAAAAACACAGACTATACATACATAAACACAGGAATATCCTCATACATAAACACAGACTCTTTTACATCACATAAACACAGGACCTAATACATACATAAACAAAAACACAGCTATCATACATAAACACAGACTATACACTGCATAAAACTCAGACTATACATACATTAAACACAGACTATACTATACATAAACACAGACTATAAATTACATAAACACAGGGACTATACTAATAAAAAACACAGACTATACATACATAAACACAGGGGACCTTATACATACATAACACAGACTATAACATAACATTAACACGACTTTTAACATAACATAAACACAGACTGATCATACATAAACACAGACTTATACATAATAAACTCAGACTATAACATACATAAACAAACGCAGGACTATACATACATAAACACAGACTATACATACATAAAACACAGACATATAAATACATAAACAAAGGACTATACATACATAATCACAGACTATACATACATAAACACAGACTATACATACATAAACAACACAGGCTATACATTACATAAAACACAGACTATACATACATAAACAAACACAGACTATATATACATAAACACAGACTATACATACATAAACACAGACTATACATACATAAACACAGGTCTATACATACTTAAACAAACACAGATATCATACATAACACAGGGACTATACATACATAAACAAACACAGACTATACATACATAAAACACAAGACTATACATACATAAAAAACACAGACCTATAATTACATAAACAAGACTATACATACATAAACACAAGAATATACATAATAACACAGATAGACAATACATAAACACAGAATATACTTTCTTTTAACAAACACGATATACATAATAAACACAGAATATACATTCATAAAAACACAGACTATACATACATAACACAGGACTATACATACATAAAACAGGACTATACATACATAAACACAGACTATACATACATAAACACAGACTATACATACATAAACACAGACTATACATACATAAACACAGACTATACATACATAAACAAACACAGACTATACATACTAACAAAACACAGACTATACATACATAAACACAGACTATACATACATAAACACAGACTATACATCATAAACACAGGACTATACATACCATAATCACAGGATATACATACATTAAACTTACACAGTCTATACAGACATAAACACAGACTATCATACATAAACTCAGACCTATACATACATAAACACAGACTATACATACATTAAACACCAGACTATACATAAATAAAACAGACTATTACATAACATTATAACACAGGACTATAACATACATAAACAACAGAACTATCATACATAAACACAGACTATACATACATCATACAAACACAGTCTATACATACATAAACACAGACTTTACATAAATAACACAGACTATACATTACACTAAACACAGACTATAAATACATAAACACAGATATACATACATAAACACAGATTATACATCATAAACAAAACACGAATATACATACATAAACACGACTATACATACATAAACACAGACTATACATACTAAAACACAGGGACTTTACATACATAAACAAAGAACTATACATACATAAACACAGATAACAACATAAACAAGACTATACATACTTAAACACAGACAATACATACATAATACACAGACTATACATACATAAACCCTAGACTATACATACATAACAAACACAGACTATACTACATAAACCCAGACTATACCATACATAAACAAGACTTATACATACATAAAAACTGGGACTATACATACTTAAACATCAGTCTATTACATACATAAAACAGGACTATACTACATAAACAAACACTGGACTATACATACATAAAACAGAACTATACATACATAACACAGGACTATACATACTCATAAAACACAGGACTATACATTCATAAAAAAACAGGAATATACATACTAACACAGGAACTATACATACATAAAACACGAATATACATACATAATCCAAGACTATACATACATAAACACAGGACTTACATCCATAAAACACAGACATACATAACATAAACACAGACTCTACATATATAACAACAAGACTATACACAGATAAAACAAAACAACTTAAAACAGCAACAGGAAAAACTTAAACAAGGACGTTTAAGACTCAACAGTAAACAGAATAAACACCGGACTATCCTGTTTTAAGTAAAGTAACCAGCCAAATTTTATGCAAGTTATGTTGCCCGATGTTTACCTCTAATAATCTAACTGTTCTCTAAGGTTTATACACTTGATTAAACAATATTCGAGACTTTGAAAGGTAATCGTCAGTGCGAAATTTAACAAAAAAATGTGTAATAGTCGACGATTTATTGATAGTGGAGTCTGTCACTGATGGATTATGGGTAATTTTAAATTTATTATTTATGTAATAGTAGCTGTGAGTAGTTGGTAAAATTTCCCGAGGATAGTAGACTATTATTACTTATAAGTAATGAATCTATGATTCATATATGTAATGAATCTAGGATTCATATAAGTAGTGAATCTATGGTTCATAAAAGTAATGAATCTATGATTCATATAAGTAATGAATCTATGATTCATATAAGTAATGAATCTATGATTCTCCCCCCCTTATAAGTATGTAATCTAGGATTCATATAAGTAGTGAACTATGGTTCATAAAGTAATGGAATCTATGATCATATAAAGTAAGAATCTATTTGATTTCATATAAGTAATGAAATCTATGATTCATATAAGTTGATGAATCTCTGGTTCATATAAGTAATGGAATATCTAGGTTCTATAAGTAATGAATCTAAGGAGTATATAAGTAATCGATTCCTCGATTATATAAGTAATGTATCACGAATCATATAGTAATGAATCTATGATTCATATAAGTAGGAATCTGGATTATATAAGTAATGATCTTGATTCATGTAAGTAATGAATCTAGGATTCATATAAGTATTGAATCTATGATTCAGATAAGTAACGAATCTATGATTCTTATAAGTAATGAAGCTATGATTCTTATAATTATTGATTATATGATTCATATAATTAATGAATTCTATGATTCATATATGTAATGAATCTAGGATTCCTATAAGTAATGAATTATATGATTCATATAAGTAATGAATCTAGGATTCATATAAGTAATGAATCTTGATTCATTAAATAATGAATCTATGATTTATCCTATAAGTAATGAATCTATGATTCTCATATAAGTAATGAATCTAGAGGATTCATATAAGTACATGGAATCTATGTTTCATATAAGTAATGAATCTATGATTCATATAAGTATGAAACTAGAGGATTCATATAAGTAATGAATCCTCGATTCATATAAGTAATGAATCTATGATTCTTATAAGTAATGAATCTATGATTCATATAAGTAATGAATCTATGATTCTTATAGTAGTGGGAAGTTCAGTACCTGTACTCGGAAGGTAATGAGTGAGGATAGTTACAGTTCTGGAGGTTGGGAAAAGTGACAGTGCATGATTACTCTGAAGGATGAGTGAGAGGTTACAGTTTGGAGGTGGGGAAGTTCAGTACATGTACTCTGAAGGATGAGTGAGGATGTTACAGTTATGGAGGTGGGAAGTACAGTACTGTACTCTGAAGATTGAGTGAGGATGTTACAGTTCTGGAGGGTGGAAGTACTATAACTGTAACTCTGAAGGATAATGAGGATGTTAACGTTCTGGAGGTGGAAGTACCAGTGTCTGTACTCTGAAGATGAGTGAGGATGTTACAGTTCTGGAGATGGGAAGTCCAGTGTCTGTACTCTTGAACGGATGAGTGAGGATTGTTACAGTTCTGGAGGTGGGACGTACATTATTGATTCTGAAGGATGAGTGAGGTGTTACAGTACTGGAGGTGAAGTACAGTACCTGTTACTGTGAAGGAGAAGTGAGGAATGTACAGTTCTGGAGGTGGGAAGTACAGTGTCTGTTCTCTGAAGATGAGTGAGGATGTTACATTCTGGAGGGGGAAGTACGGACCTGTGCCTCTGAAGGAGAGTGAGGATGTTACAGTTCTTGGAGGTGGGAAGTACAGTACCTGTTACTCTGAAGGATGAGTGAGGATGTTTACAGTTCTGGAGGTGGGAAGTACAGTGTCTGTACTCTGAAGGTGATTGGGATGTTTACAGTTCTGGAGGTGGGAAGTTCAGTACTGTACTCTGAGGATGAGGGAGGATGTTACAGCTTCTGGATGTGGGGAAGTACAGTACCTGTATCTGAAGGATGAGTGAGGATGTTACAGTTGCTGGAGCGTGGGAAAGTACAGGTGTCTGTACTCTGAAGGATGAGGTGAGGATGTTACTGTTTCTGGAGGGTGGGAAGTACAGTTACCTGTACCTGAAGGATGAGTGAGGATGGTAAGTTTGGAGGTGGGAAAGTACAGTACTGTACTCTGAAGGATGAGTGAGGGATGTTACAGTTCTGGAGGTTGGGAAGTACAAGTTACCTGTTACTCTGAAGGATGGTGAGGATGTTACAGTCCTGGAGGTGGGATAGTACAGTTACATGTACTCTGAGGTGACGAGAAGATGTGTACCAGTTTGGAGGTGGGATAGTACAGTACCTGTACTCGAAGATTGATGAGGATGTTACGTTCTGGACGGGGGTGGGAAGTACTGCTGACTGTACTTTGAAGGATGATTTGCGGATGTTTACAGTCTGGATGGTGTGAAGTACAGTACCTGTTACTCTGAAGGATGAGTGGAGGTTGTTTACAGTTCTGGAGGTGGGAAGTACAGTACTGTACTCTGAAAGGATGAGTGAGGATTTACGGTTTCGGGAGGTGGGAAGCAAAGTAACTGTACTCTGAAAGAAGAGTGAGGTATGTTACAGTTTGGAGGTGGGAAAGTACAGTGTATGTCGTCTGAAGGATAGACGTGAGGATGTTTGGTTCTGGAGAGTGGGAAAGTACAGTATCTGTACTCTGAGGGCATTGAGTGAGGATGTTACAGTTCTGGGGTGGAAGTACAGTGCCTTACTCTGATGGATGAGAGAGGATGTTACAGTTCTGGAGGTGGGAAGTACAGTACATGTACTATGAAGGATGAGTGAGGATGTTATGTTACAGTTCTGGAGGTGGGAAGTACAGTACTGTACTCTGAAGGTTGAGTTGAGGATGTACAGTTCTGGGGGTGGGAAGTAAAGTGTCTGTACTCTGAAGGATGAGTGAGGATGTTTGTTAAAGTTTCTGGAGGTTGGATGTACAGTGTCTGTTATCTCTGAAGGATGAGTGGGAGAGTTACAGTTGGAGGTGCGGAAGTACATTGTCTGTATCTGAAGGAATGTGTGAGGATGGTTACAGTTCTGGGAGGTGGGATCAGTGCAGTACCTGTTACTCTGAAGGATGAGTGAGGTTGTTACAGTTCTGGAGGTGGAAGTACAGTACCTGTACTCTGAAGGATGTTGTGAGGATGGTTACAGTTCTGGAGGTGGGATGTACAGTACCTGTACTCTGAAGATGATGAGGATGTACAGTTCTGGAGGTGGGAGTTACAGTTGTCTGTACTTTGAAGGATGAGTGTGGTTGTTACATTCTGGAGGTGGGGAAGTACAGTGTCTGTACTCTGGAAGGATGTGTGAGGATGTTACAGTTCTGGAGGAGGGAAGTACATGTCTGTATCTGAAGGTTGAAGTGAGGATGTTACAGTTCTGGAGGTGGGAAGTACAGTACCTGTACTGTGAAGATGAGTGGGGATGTTACAGTTCTGGAGGTGGGAAGTACAGTGTCTGTAATCTGAAGGATGGTGAGGATGTTACATTTTCTGGAGGTGGGAAGGACAGTAACTAGTACTCTGAAGGATGAGTGAGGATGTTACAGTTCTGGAGGTGGGAAGGTACAGTACCTGTATCTGATAGGATGAGTGAGGATGTTTACAGTTTGGAGGTGGGAAGAAACAGTGTCTGTTACTCTGAAGGATGAGTGAGGATGTTAAGTGTGGAGGTGGGAAGTACAGTACATCTGTACTCTGAAAGGATGAGTGAGGATGTTACAGTTCTGGAGGTGGGAAGGTTTAAATACCTGGTGTCTCTGAGGAGACAGTGAGGATGTTACAGTTTGGAGGTGGGATGGACATTACATGTACTCTGAAGGGATGATATGAGGATGTTACAGTTCTGGATGTGGGAAGTACAGTGTTCTGTACTTTCTGAGGATGAGTGAGGATTGTTTCATGTTCTGGAGGTAGGGAAGTACAGTACCTTGGTATATGAAGGATGAGTGGGATGTTTACAGTTCTGGGGGAGCTGGTTGTACATTACCTGTACTCGAAGGTATGAAGTCGAGGATGTCTACAGTTCTGGAGGTGGGAAGTACAGTGTCTTGTACTCTGAAAGGAAGAGTGGGTGTTTACAGTTCTGGAGGTGGGAAGTACAGTGTCTGTACTTGAAGGATGAGTGAGGATGTTATAGTTCTGGAGGTGGGAAGTACTGTACCTGTACTCTGAAGGATGAGTGAGGATGTTACAGTTCTATAGGTGGGAAGTTCAGATACCTGTACTCTGAAGGAATGAGTGAGGATGTTTAAAGTTCTGGAGGTGGGAAGTCAGTGTTATGTACTCTGAAGGATGAGTGAGGATGTTACATGTTCTGGAGGTGGGCAGTACAGTACCGTACTCTGAAGGATGAGTGAGTATGTTTACAGTTCTGGAGGTCGGGGAAGTACAGTGTCTGTACTCTGAAGGATGAGTGAGGTTGTTTACAGTCCTGGAGGTGGAAGTACAAGTACTGTTCTCTGAAGGATGAGTGAGGATGGTTACAGACAGTTTCTGGAGGTGGAAGTACAGTACCTGTTACTCTGAAGGAAGAGTTGAGGATGTTACAGTTATGGGGTTGGAAGTACAGTACCTGTACTTGATGGAAGAGTGAGGATGTGTTACAATTCTGGGAGGTGGGAAGTACAGTACCTCGTACTCTGAAGGATGAGTGAGGAGATGTTACAGTTCGGAGGTGGAAAGTACAGAACAATACCCTGTACTCTGAAGGATGAGTGAGGATGTTACAGTTCTGGAGGAGGGAAAGTGCAGTACCTGTTCTTGAAGGATGAGTGAGGATGTTACAGTTCTGGAAGGTGGGAGTACAGTACCTGTACTCTGAAGGATGACGTGAGGATGTTACAGTTCTGGAGGTGGGAAGTACAGTACCTGTACTTCTGAAGAGACTAATGTGAGGTAGGTTACAGTTCTGGAGGTGGAAGTACAAGTACCTGTACTCTGAAGGATGAGTGAGGATGTTTCAGTTCTGGAGGGGGAAGTACAGTACCTGTACTCTGAAGGATGAAGTGAGGATGTTACAGTCCTGGAGGTGGGAGTACAGTACCTGTATCTGAAGGATGAGTGAGGATGTTACAGTTCCTGGAGGTGGAAAGTACAGTGTCTGTACTCTGAGGATGAGTGAGGTGTTTACTGTTCTGGAGGTGAGGAGTTACAGTACCTGTATCTGAAGAAGAATGAAGTGAGGATGTTACAGTTCTGGAGGGTGGAAGTACAGTACCTGTACTCTGAAGGTGAAGCGTGGATGTTACAGTTCTGGAGGTGGGAAGTACAATTCCTAGTATCTGAAGGATGAGTGAGGATGTTACAGTTTGGAGGCCCCGGTGGGAAGTTACAGTGTCTGTACTCTGAAGAAGAGGTGAGGATGTTACAGTTCTGGGGTGGGAAGTACTGTGTCTGTACTCTGTAGATGAGTGAGGAATGTTAAGTATCTGGAGGTGGGAAGTACAGTACCTTTTACTCTGATAGGATGAAGTGAGGATGTACAGTTCTATAGGTGGGAAGTACAGTACTGTACTCTGAAGGATAGAGTGAGGATGTTAAGTTACTGGAGGTGGGAAGTACGTGTCTGTACTTCTGAGGATGATGTGAGGATGTTACAGTTCTGGAAGTGGGCAGACAGTACCTGTTACTCTGATGGATGAGTGAGGATGTTACAGTTCTGGAGTTGGGAAGTACAGTGTCTTGTACTCTGGATGGATGAGTGAGGATGTTACAGTCTGGACGGTGGGAAGTACAGTACCTGTACTCTGAAGGATGAGTGAGGATGTTACAGTTCTGGTGGTGGGAAGTCACAGTACCTGTACTCTGAAGGAATGAGTGAGGTGTTACAGTTCTGGAGGTGCGGAAGACAGTACCTTACTCTGAAGGAAGAGTGAGGATGTTAACAATTTGGTATGGTGGGATGTACAGTACTGTACTCTGAAAGGATGAGTGAGGATGTAACAGTTCTGGAGGGGGAAGTACAGTACTATTACTCTGAAAGGATGAGTGAGGAGGTTACAGTTTGGAGGTTGGAAGAAGTTGCAGTTCCTTACTTCTGAGGTATGAGTGAGGATGTTACAGTTCTGGAGGTGGGAAGTACAGTACCAGTAATCTGAAGGATGCGTGAGGCTGTTTACAGTTCTGGAGGTGGGAAGTACAGTACAGGTACTCTGAAGGATGTGTGAGGATGTTTCAGTTCTGGAGGTGGGAAGTACAGTACCTGCTACTGTGGAAGGATGAGTGGGATGTTTAAGTTCTGGTGGTGGGAAGTACAGTACCTGTACTTTGAAGGATGAGTGAGGATGTTACAGTCTGGAGGTGGGAAGTACAGTACTGTACTTGAAGGATGGAATGAGGATGTTACAGTCCTGGCGCGTTGGAAGGAATGTACTGTTACTCTGAAGGCTGAGTGAGGAATGTTACAGTTCTGGAGGTGGGAAAGTACAGTTCTGTTACTCTGAAGATGAGTGAGGATGTTTGAGTCTGCGTGGTGGAAAGTCAGTTTACCTGTACTCTGAAGGATGAGTGAGGATGTTACAGTTCTGGAGGTTGGAGGAATGTACAGTACCTGTACTCTGAAAGGATGAGTGGAGGATGATTACAGTTCTGGAGTGGAAAGTACAGATACCTGTACTCTGATGGATGAGTGAGGATGTTAGTGTTCTGGAGGTGGGAAGTACAGTACCTGATACTCTGAAGGATGACGAATGAGGATTTTACAGTTTGGAGGTGGGAAGTACAGTACCTGTACTCTGAAGGATGTGTGAGGATGTTCAGTTCTGGAGGTGGGAAGTACAGTACCTGTACTCTGATGGATGAGTGGGATGTTACAGTTTGGAGGTGGGAGTAAGTACCTGTACTCTGAAGATGAGTTAGGATGTTAAGTTCTGGAGGTGGGAAGTACTGGTACCTGTACTCTGAGATGAGTGAGGGCTGTTACAGTTCTGGAGGTGGGGAAGTAATATACCTGTTACTATGAGGATGAGTGAGGATGTTCTACAGTTTCTGGAGGTGGGAAGTACAGTACTGTACTCTGAAGGATGTGTGAGGATGTTTCAGTTCTGGAGGTGGGAAGTACATTACCTGTAACTCTGAGGATGAGTGAGGAGTTACAGTTCTGGAGGTGGGAAGGACAGTCTGTACTCTGAAGGATGAGTGAGAATGTTACAGTTTTCTGGGAGGTGGGAAGTACAGTACTGTACTCTGAAGGATGAGTGAGGTTGTACAAGTTCTGTAGGTGGGAAGTACAGTACTGGTACTCTGGAAGGATGGAGTGAGGATGTTACAGTTCTGGAGGTGGGAAGTACAAGTATCTGCTGTAAGCTGTAGGATGAGTGAGAATGTTACAGTTCTGGAGGTGGGAAGTGCAGTACCTGTACTCTGAAGGATGAGTGTGGATGTTACAGTTCTGGAGGTGGGATAGTACAGTACCTGTACTCTGAAGGATGAGTGGAGGATGTTACAGTTCTGGATGGTGGGGAATAGTACTGTACCTTTATCTGAAGGATAGGAGTGAGGATGTTACAGTCTGGAGGTGGGGAAGTACAGTTCATGTACTCTGAAGGATGAGTGAGAATGTTACAGTTCTGGAGGAGGGAAGTGCAGTACCTGTACTTGAGGATGAGTGTGGAATGTTACAGTTCTGGAGGTGGGAAGTTACAGACCTGTACTCTGAAGTATGAGTGAGGATGTTACAGTTTCTGGACGGTGGAAGTACAGTACCTGTACTTGAAGGATGAGTGAGAGAGGTTACAGTTCTGGAGGTGGGAAGTACAGTACCTGTACTACTGAAGGATGAGTGAGGATGTTACAGTTCTGGAAGGTGGGAAGTACGTACCTGTACTCTGAAGGATGCGTGAGTATGTTACAGTTCTGGAGGTGGGAAGTACAGTACCTGTACTATGAAGGAATGAGTGAGGATCGTTACAGTTCTGGAGGTGGGAAAGTTACAGTACTGTAATTTGAAGGATGAGTGAGGTTGTTTCAGTTCTGGAGGTGGGAGAAGTACGTTACCTGTTCGAAGGATGGAGTGAGGATGTTATCAGTTCTGGAAGGTGGGAAGTACAGTAACTGCACTCGAAGATGAGTGAGGATGTTACAGTTCTGGAGGTCGGGAAGTACAGTACCTGTACTCTGAGGATGAGTGCAGGATGTTACAAGTCTTGGAGGTGGGATAGTACAGTACCTTGTACTCTGAAGATGAGTGAGGATGTTACAGTTCTTGAGGTGGGAAGTACAGTCCTCTGTACTCTGAGGATGTGTGAGGATTTACAGTTCTGGAGGTGGGAAGAGTACAGTAAACTGTACTTGAAGGATGAGTGAGGATGATTACAGTTCTGGAGGTTGGGAAGTGCAGTACCGTACTCTGATAGGATTTGAGTGAGGATGTTACAGTTTGGAGGTGGAAGTTTCTGTACCTGTTTCTCTGAAGGGATGAGTGAGGTGTTACAGTTCTGGAGGTGGAAGTACAGTGCCTGTACTCTGGAAGGATGAGTTTGTGGATGTTCACATTCTGGAGGTTGGGAAGTACAGTACCTGTACTCTGAGGAAAGGAGGAGTGAGGATGTTACAGTATTGGAGGTGGGGAAGTCTACAGTCCTGTACTTGAAGGGATGACTGAGGATGTTACAGTTGGAGGTGGGAAAAGTAAAGTACCTGTACCTCTGAAGGATGATGGTGAGGTGTTACAGTTCTGGGAGGTGGGAAGTTACAAGTACCTGTTGTCTGAAAGGAAATTGAGTGAGGATGTTACAGTTCTGGGATGTGGAAGTACAGTAACTGTTACTCTGAAGTATGATGTGAGGATGTTATAGTTTCTGGAGGGGGAAAGGTACAGTTACCTGTACTCTGAAGATGAGTGAGGATGTTACAGTTCTATAGGTGGGAAAGTACAGTACTGTACTCTGAAGGATATGAGTGTGGATGTTAAAGTTCTGGAGGTGGTGGGAAAGTACAGTGTCTGTACTCTGAAGGATGATGTGAGGATGTTTCAGTTCTGGAGGTGGGCAGTACAGTACTGTACTCTTGAAGGATGAGTGAGGGAATGTTACAGTATGGAGGTGGGAAGTAGTCAGTGTCTGTACTCTAAGGATGAGTGAGGTGTTCAGTCCTGGAGGGGGGAAGTACAGTACCCTGTATCTGAAGGATGTGTGAGATGTTACAGTTTGGAGGTGGGAAGTACAGTACCTGTACTCTGACATGAAGAGTGAGGATGTTACAGTTCGGAGGTGGGAAGTACAGTACCTGTATCTGAAGGAGAGTGAGGATGTTTACAATTCTGGAGGTGGGAAGTACAGTACCTGTACTCCTGAAGGATGACGTGAGATGTTAAAGTTCTGGAGGTGGAAGTACAGTACCTGTTACTTGAAGGATGAGTGAGGATGCTCCTGTTTGGAGGATGGGAAGTGCATAGACTGTTACTCTGAAGGTGAGTGAGGTTGTTACAGTTCTGGAGGTGGAAGTACAGTACTGTACTCTGATGGATGAGTGAGGATGTTACAGTTCTGGAGGTGGATAGTACTGAACCTGTACTCTGAAGGATGAGTGAGGATGTTTACCAGTTCTGGAGGTGGGAAGTACAGTACCTGTACTCTGAATAGATGAGTGAGGATGTTTCAGATTCTGGAGGTGGGAAGTACAGTACCTGTACTCTGAAGGATGATGTGAGGATGCTTACAGTCCTGGAGGCGGGATGTACAGTACCTGTACTTCTGAAGGTATGATTTGAGGATAGCTTACAGTTCTGGAGGTGGGAAGTACTGTGTCTGTACTCTGAAGGAATGAGTGAGGTTGTTACAGGTCTGGAGGTGGGAAGTACAGTCACCTGTACTCTGAAGGATGTGATGAGGGATGTACAGTTCTGGAAGGTGGGAAGTACAGTAACTGACTCTGATGGATGAGCGAGGATTTTTACAGTTCTGGAGGTGGGAAAGTACAGTACTGTTACTCTGAAGATGAGTGAGGATGTTAAGTTCTGGAGGTGGGAGTACAGTGGTCTGTACTTGGAAGAAGAGTGAGGATGTTTTCCAGTTTCTGGAGGTGGGAAGTACAGTAGTCTGTACTCTGAAGGATGAGTGAGGATGTTATAGTTACTGGAGGTGGGAAGTACAGTACCTCGTACTCGGAAGGATGAGTGAGGATGTTTACAGTTCTATTGGTGGGAAGATACAGTACTGGACTCTGAAGGATGATGTGAGGATGTTAAAGTTCTGGAGGTGGGAAGTACAGTGTCGGTACTCTGAAGGATGAGTGAGGTTGTTACCAGTCTGGAGGTGGGCAGTACAGTACTGTACTCTGAAGGCTGAGTGAGGATGTTACAGTTCTGGAGTGGGAGTACAGTGTCTGTTCTCTGAAGGTGAAGTGCGGATGTATTACAGTCCTGGAGGTGGGAAGTACAGTACCTGTTACTTGAAGGTGATTGAGGTTGTTACAGTTCTGGAGGTGGGAAGTACCAGTAACCTGTTACTCTGAAGGAAAAGAGTGAGGAATGTTTACAGTTTGGAGGTTGGGAAGTACAGTACATCGTACTCTGAAGGAAGAGTGAGGATGTTACCAATTCTGGAGGTGGGAAGGACAGTACCTGTGTATCTGAAGGATGAGTGAGGATGTTTCAGTTCTGGGAGGTGGGAGTACAGTACCTGTACTCTGAGAGGAGAGTGAGGATGTTACAGTTTCTGGGGGGTGGGGGGGGGTGGGGGGTGGGGCTGGGAAGTGCAAGTACCTGTACTCTGAAGGATGAGTGAGGATGTTACAGTTCTGGAGGTGGGAAGTACGTTACCTGTACTCTGAAGGATGAGTGAGGATGTTACAGTTTCTGGAGTGGGAAGTTGCTGTCACATGTACTCTGAAGGATGAGTGAGGATTGTTACAGTTCTGGAGGGTGGGAAGTACAGTACCTGTACTCTGAAGGATGAGTGAGGATGTTACAGTTCTGGAGGTGGGAATTACTGTGACCTGTACTCTGATGGATGAGTGAGGTATGTTACAGTTCTGGAGGTGGATGTACAGTTACCTGTACGCTGAAGGATGAGAAGTGAGGATTTGTTTCAGTTCTGGTGGTTGAAGTACAGTACCTGTACTCTGAAGGATAGGTGAGGATGGTTACTGTCCTGTGGGAGGTGGGAAGTACCAGTATTGTACTCTGAAGGATGAGTGAGGAATGTTACAGTCCTGGAGGTGGTGGGAAAGTTCAGTTACCTGTATACTCTGAAGGATGAGTGAGGATGTTACAGTTTCTGGAGGTGGGAAGTACGTACCTGTACTCTGAAGGATGAGTGAGGGATGTTACAGTTCTGGAGGTGGGAAGTTACAGTACCTGTACTCTGAAGGATGAGTGAGGTGTTACAGTCCTGGAAGGTGGAAGTACAGTTACCTGATAATCAGGGAGGATGAGTGAGAATGTTACAGTGTCTGGAGGTGGAAGTTTACAGTACTGTACTCTGAAGGATAGTGGGATGTTACAGTCTGGAGGTGGAAGTACAGTACCTGTACTCTGAAGGAATGGAGTGAGGATGTTACAGTCATGGAGGTGGGAAGTACCGTACCTGTCTCAGAAGGATTGAGTGAGGAGGTTACATCCCTGGAGGTGGGAAGTACAGTACCTGTACTTCTGAAGACTGGAGTGAAACGGCCCGATGTGTCAAAAAATTATGAAATATAGCCAAAATAAACCGGCACATAGTAAAGAGGAGCTTACGACCACCTCTTCCTGCCTATATATAGCCGTCCTGCTCATTCTGGTAGTGTGACTTTGTAAATGGTTCACAAGTCGGACCGAAACGTGTTCGTAAGCTTCTCTCTTCTATGTGCGGGTTATTTGTGAATCGGTCCAGTCACGGTTTTGTGCCTTTTTTGTCATATATTATATTTGGCATCTTCATCTGATCTAACTTCAGATATTTTATTCAGTTCCTAAACCCGGAGACACAACTAGATCCTTCACGTCCAGGACTACAATATTAAACATTTCAGTCCTCTGAAATAGCTCTTCAGTCCCAGGGACTCAGTATTTGTCATTCAGTCCTCAACGAACTAGATCCTTCACGTCCCGGATCAATTTTGCACATTCAGTCCTCAGAATAGATCCTTCACGTCAGGACTCAAATATGCAATTCAGTCCTCAGAACTAGATCTTCACGTCCAGGGACTCAATATTGCTCGGTCATTCAGTCCTCAAACTAGATCTTCACGTCCAAGGACTCAATATTGACATACAGTCCTCAGAACTAGATCCTTCACCATCCCAGGACTCAATAATTGCTCATTCCTGTCCTTCAGAACTAGATCCTTCACGTCCCAGGGACTAATATTGCACATTCAGTCCTCTTCGAACTAGATCTTCACATTTCCAGGATCAATATTTAACATACAGTCTCTAGAACTAGATCCTTCACATCCAGGACGGCCTCAATATTGATCATTCAGTCCTCAGAACTAGATCCTTCACGTCCCAGGACTCAATATTGCACATTCAGTCCTCACAACTAGATCCTTCACATCCCAGGACTCAATATTGCTCATTCAGTCCTCAGTACTCAGAACTTAGTACTCACACACCAAGAATCAAACTCTCTTACTGTTTTGTTGTTAGGATAAGAGGAATTCGATTCAAGGCTATCAAAAACTATACCAATTGACAAAACCTAACCCAATATCCCTTTCAATTCTTACCCCCAAACCTAGACATTCCTATACCTAATCAAAATACCCAGTGATGATTCAAACCTAGGTTTGCCTAATCTAACAAAGCCATACCAATCTGACCCAAAAACAGCATTATCAAACCTAATCAGGATTACCAATTTTGACCCAAATAACATTATTACCTAACCAAATCCAAACACTTTCCTAACTAACCAAAACCTAACATTACCTAACTTATCCAACCTTACCAATCAACATAATCATAACCAACCCCGAGCTAACTAACTCAACCTATCTTATGCCTTACCTCTTCAATAATCAACCCATCATATATATTATATTTTTATCTTAAGATGTTTTGTCTTTTCTCGTATAAGTCGAGAGTGTTCGTAAGTGGCGACTAAAATGCCGGAGCGAGGGGGGTAGTAAACCCCTTTTCCGGTGATAAAAATTAATAAACTTTCTTTAAGAGGAAAAACTTGGTTTTCTTTTTAGGTCACCTGCTCGGTGGGATACTGTGTGTGGCGTTGAAAAAATATGTAACTTTGGAATAACGTTCGGGAATCGACTTGTTTAACTACGTCAACAGTGTTGACGCTTGGACGGATTAAACATAGACAAGTAAACACAGGGACTTATACATACATAAGCAAACACAGGACTATTCATAGGAGAAGCAAACACAGATATACATACATAAACACAGATATACATAAAAACATAAAACACAGGACTATACATCATACAACACAGGGACTATACATAATCAAACACAGACTATAATACTAAAACACAGACTATACATACATAAACACCAGGACTATAAATACATAAACAAACACAGGGACTTTACTACACTAACACAGACTATACATAAATAAGCAAACAAGACTATACATACATAAGCAAACCACAGACTATATATACATAAACAACAGACTACATACATAAACACAGGACGATACATACATAAACACAGACTAACATCATAGCAAACACGACTATACATCATAAGCAAAACACAGATATACATACATAAACACAAAACTATACATACATTAAACACAAAATATACATACATAAACACAAACTATACATACTTAAACAAACAGACTATACATGAGAAGCAAACAGACTTTACAGACATAAGCAAACACAGTCTATACATAGAGAAGCAAACAACAAAAACTAGTACATCACGAAGAAGCAAACACAGACCTCTCAACATAAACACAGACTATTACATACATAAAACACAGACTATAATACATAAACACAGGGAATTACATACATAAGCAAATACACAGAATACAGACATAACACAGAATATACATTACATAAAACCAACAGACTATACATTACATAAACAAACACAGACTTTACATACATAAACACAGGGACTTACATAACAAAAACACAGACTATACATACATAAACACAGGAATATCCTCATACATAAACACAGACTCTTTTACATCACATAAACACAGGACCTAATACATACATAAACAAAAACACAGCTATCATACATAAACACAGACTATACACTGCATAAAACTCAGACTATACATACATTAAACACAGACTATACTATACATAAACACAGACTATAAATTACATAAACACAGGGACTATACTAATAAAAAACACAGACTATACATACATAAACACAGGGGACCTTATACATACATAACACAGACTATAACATAACATTAACACGACTTTTAACATAACATAAACACAGACTGATCATACATAAACACAGACTTATACATAATAAACTCAGACTATAACATACATAAACAAACGCAGGACTATACATACATAAACACAGACTATACATACATAAACACAGACTATACATACATAAACACAGACTATACATACATAAACACAGACTATACATACATAAACACAGACTATACATACATAAACAAACACAGACTATACATACATAAACACAGACTATACATACATAAACAAACACAGACTATACATACATAAACACAGACTATACATACATAAACACAGACTATACATACATAAACACAGGTCTATACATACTTAAACAAACACAGATATCATACATAACACAGGGACTATACATACATAAACAAACACAGACTATACATACATAAAACACAAGACTATACATACATAAAAAACACAGACCTATAATTACATAAACAAGACTATACATACATAAACACAAGAATATACATAATAACACAGATAGACAATACATAAACACAGAATATACTTTCTTTTAACAAACACGATATACATAATAAACACAGAATATACATTCATAAAAACACAGACTATACATACATAACACAGGACTATACATACATAAAACAGGACTATACATACATAAACACAGACTATACATACATAAACACAGACTATACATACATAAACACAGACTATACATACATAAACACAGACTATACATACATAAACACACACAGACTATACATACATAACAAAACACAGACTATACATACATAAACACAGACTATACATACATAAACACAGACTATACATCATAAACACAGGACTATACATACCATAATCACAGGATATACATACATTAAACTTACACAGTCTATACAGACATAAACACAGACTATCATACATAAACTCAGACCTATACATACATAAACACAGACTATACATACATTAAACACCAGACTATACATAAATAAAACAGACTATTACATAACATTATAACACAGGACTATAACATACATAAACAACAGAACTATCATACATAAACACAGACTATACATACATCATACAAACACAGTCTATACATACATAAACACAGACTTTACATAAATAACACAGACTATACATTACACTAAACACAGACTATAAATACATAAACACAGATATACATACATAAACACAGATTATACATCATAAACAAAACACGAATATACATACATAAACACGACTATACATACATAAACACAGACTATACATACTAAAACACAGGGACTTTACATACATAAACAAAGAACTATACATACATAAACACAGATAACAACATAAACAAGACTATACATACTTAAACACAGACAATACATACATAATACACAGACTATACATACATAAACCCTAGACTATACATACATAACAAACACAGACTATACTACATAAACCCAGACTATACCATACATAAACAAGACTTATACATACATAAAAACTGGGACTATACATACTTAAACATCAGTCTATTACATACATAAAACAGGACTATACTACATAAACAAACACTGGACTATACATACATAAAACAGAACTATACATACATAACACAGGACTATACATACTCATAAAACACAGGACTATACATTCATAAAAAAACAGGAATATACATACTAACACAGGAACTATACATACATAAAACACGAATATACATACATAATCCAAGACTATACATACATAAACACAGGACTTACATCCATAAAACACAGACATACATAACATAAACACAGACTCTACATATATAACAACAAGACTATACACAGATAAAACAAAACAACTTAAAACAGCAACAGGAAAAACTTAAACAAGGGACGTTTTAAGACTTCAACAGTAAACAGAATAAACACCGGACTATCCTGTTTTAAGTAAAGTAACCAGCCAAATTTTATGCAAGTTATGTTGCCCGATGTTTACCTCTAATAATCTAACTGTTCTCTAAGGTTTATACACTTGATTAAACAATATTCGAGACATTGAAAGGTAATCGTCAGTGCGAATTTAACAAAAAAAATGTGTATAGTCGGACGATTTATTGATTGTGGAGTCTGTCACTGATGGATTATGGAGTAATTATAAATTTATTATTTATGTAATAGTTAGCTGTGAGTAGTGGTAAAATTTCCGAGGATAGTAGGACTATTATTACTTATATGTAATGAATCTATGATTCTATATGTAATGAATTAGGATTCAATATAAGTAGTGAATCTATGGTTTCATAAAAGTAATGAATCTTGATTCATATAAGTAATGAATCTATGATTCATATAAGTAATGAATCTATGATTCTCCCCCCCTTATAAGTATGTAATCTAGGATTCATATAAGTAGTGAACTATGGTTCATAAAGTAATGGAATCTATGATCATATAAAGTAAGAATCTATTTGATTTCATATAAGTAATGAAATCTATGATTCATATAAGTTGATGAATCTCTGGTTCATATAAGTAATGGAATATCTAGGTTCTATAAGTAATGAATCTAAGGAGTATATAAGTAATCGATTCCTCGATTATATAAGTAATGTATCACGAATCATATAGTAATGAATCTATGATTCATATAAGTAGGAATCTGGATTATATAAGTAATGATCTTGATTCATGTAAGTAATGAATCTAGGATTCATATAAGTAATGAATCTATGATTCATATAAGTAACGAATCTATGATTCATATAAGTATAAATTTCTATGATTCATAAAAATAATGAATCTATGATTCATATAAGTAAATGAATCTATGATTCATATTAATTTAATGAATCTAGGATCATATAAGTAATGAATCTATGATTCATATAAGTAATGAATCTAGGATTCATATAAGTAATGAATCTATGATTCATATAAATAATGAATCTATGATTCATATAAGTAATGAATCTATGATTCATATAAGTAATGAATCTAGGATTCATATAAGTAATGAATCTATGATTCATATAAGTAATGAATCTATGATTCATATAAGTAATGAATCTAGGATTCATATAAGTAATGAATCCACGATTCATATAAGAAATTTAATCTATGATTCATATAAGTAATGAATCTATGATTCATATAAGTAATGAATCTATGATTCATATAAGTAATGAATCTACGACTCATTACGTGTATCATCGTAGTGGTGAGAAGTTTAAAACAATTTACGGATTAATCCCAGTATAAGGTAACATTTATGAAGGGATTCAGGGAAGCCGGTTGGCCGGACTCGAGTCCTGGAGGTGAGAAGTATAGTGCCTGCACTCTGAAGCAGAGGTGGATTTTTGTTGCAGTTTTATAACTGTAGTATAAGTGCACCTCTGGCAAGACAGTGATGGAGTGAATGATGGTGAAAGTGTTTCTTCTTTCTCAAGTCACTCTGCCTTGGTGGGAAACGGCTGATGTGTTAGTAAAAAAAAAAATCCATAATTTGTAGATTAATGGTTCAGGGAACCGATACATTGATAAATTAGACACAAGTGCAACTCTTGGGTACTTTATTGAGGAAACGTTTCGCCACATAGTGGCTTCATCAGTCCATACGTAGGAGAAACTTGAAGAACAGGAGGAGAATGAGGTAATCAGTCCCTCAACCTTGAGTCGATAGGCAGGAGAGGTGCAGCAGTCGTAGGTGATGTCACATTTGTCCAATGTGGAAGTAGGTCGTGCCCAAGGGATCTTAATACTTGGGAATTCTTCGCTTGCCTAACGCTTGGGCACGACCTTGGGCACGACCTTGGGCACGACCT
Organism: Cherax quadricarinatus; assembly: GCF_026875155.1. NCBI lineage: Eukaryota > Metazoa > Arthropoda > Malacostraca > Decapoda > Parastacidae > Cherax > Cherax quadricarinatus. The sequence goes on from NC_069494.1 coordinate 19,039,140, forward strand.
ACTTCCACATTGGACAAATGTGACACCATCTACCACTGCTGCACCTCTCCTGCCTGCGGTATATAAGCTACCTCTCCGCTCATATGCTGCATTCTATTCAAGATTGATGGACTGACCACATCGACTCAAGGTTGAGGGACTGATTACCTCATTCTCCTCCTGTTCAAGATTCTCCTTTGCATGGACTGATGAAACCACTGTGTGGCGAAACATTTCCTCAGTAAAGATACCCAAGAGTTGCACTTGTGTCTAATTCATTCCATAATTTCTTAAAACCGAGTAATGTACTCAGGGTTTAAAAACCTCTTAAAGCAAAACCTTAAAAGAATAAAGGCCACAAAATCGTGGCTGAAAAAAATCACTAATATCCCGTAATTAGGAGATAAACCTTATGACGGCGTTTTGGTCCATCCTGTACCACTGTCAAGTCACATGTAGGAAACTGACTGGTTCAGGAAGGACTGAAATGTCTCGGCAAGTGTCCTCCCTCTAGCAAGGGTTATTTGTGAATTGTTCCAGTCATGGTATTATAAGTTTCATTATTCTTTGAATTAAAGTTGTGGAGCATATTAAACATCATGGGAACCCCAGGATGTTAATATGGAGAATGACAGAAACTGAGGCATGTTATATTTTATTCTGTATATGTCACACTCAGTCATGCCTCCTGGCCAGTGAACCAGGTGCTAAGGGTTTAGCAACCAGGGGCTCTGCCATTATTTCAGCACCCTGGTTCAACCAGCCAGTCACAAGGAAGCCAACCAAAGCTGTGAAGCGATGTGGTACACTTGTGAAGCAGCGTTGGCAGAATTCCCTTCACTGCTAGTCGCTACGGTTCTTACCGTGTCCTGTGCTTCTATTTTTGCCACATTGTACATAGCTGTAAATTCTATACATAGGCTGTATACACTGTAAATACCAGCTTATTTTGGTGAAGGATTATAATAAAAAAAAGCACTAAACCGACAAGGGTCATGCAATGCTGCAGGGCAGAAAATAGAAACCATACCCCGGCCGGGATTGAACCCGCGGTCAGAGAGTCTCAAAAACTCCAGCCCGTCGCGTTAGCCACTAGACCAGCTAGGCAATCGTGTCATTACGATTTCGTGAGTCAGAAAATAGAGCCGGGGTTATAAACAGCTGGTGGAGTGGGGATCAGGGGTGGGGGGGGGGGAGGCCTGGAAGGTATACTAAGGTCTGCGTGTCAGAGTTAGGGTAGTATAGTAGTTGCTGCTAAAAAGTCAAAAAAGTGGTTATAAGTAAAAGGCAAAGCCGTCTGCAAGAAGGGAAGATAAGGCAAGAGTGGTAAGGCAGCAGCGTCGTTTGAGATAAATCCTGTGAGCTCGCTGGTAAACTGAGCAATCCACAAGTGAAGAACCGAAATTGTGACCCAACAAACCTCACAGAGAGGAATATGGTGTCGCTCCATGAGACACCCATGGGTAAGGCGAGTATGGCCGATGCTGAGATGGGAGAGCATATAGTCTCCCTAGTGCGGCAACGGTGGTAAGAAGATGACCACGAACCTAAAAGCTGTTTAATAGAGTGCAATTTGTTATGGTGCATGTCTGACCACCGTTGTTGTCAACGGCCGCAAAGGGACGGGCGAAATGACTGGAAAATAACCCTTGAATGGAATACCCCTGTGGGAAACCGGGAAGATCACAAAACCACTGACCGCACAGCAGCATCCACTTGTGCATTGCCCTGCACATTAACGTGTCCAGGGACCCAACAGAAAACGACGTCTGTGTTTTTGCTAGCCACACGGCACAACCATAGTTGAATATGAAGAACCAATGAATAAAGGGAATCAAATTGTTTCATGGCTTTTTAAAGCACAAAGGGAATCTGAAATAATCGCAAACGTCGAAGGAGACATTTTGTAATACGAGAAGCGCTATGAGGAAGGCATACAACTCGGCGTAAAAACTAGCCAGGACAACATCGTCAGGGAACACGCGCAGTGAACCCAACACCGTCAGAAGTTTTAGAACCATCTGTATAAACAGCGACGGCAGAGATTGTGACGGAAGTGATTGAGAAAAAAAGGCGAGAAGCAGTCGTGGGCAGGAGAGTTTTGGCGCAGGGCAGAGGGGAGAACAGACACGAACCGTCAGAGCCTCCCAAAGGGGAAAGGAAAAAAGCAGATGCTAAATGAACTACAAGGAAGGTAACTGGAGAGAAGCCCGGAGTGAAGGGACGTAGAGAAAACAGTCGTAGTAGGCAGAGGCGCTGAACAAATAAGGGCTTCTACTAATGTCTGAGACAAACCCTATACGTAGAAGGAACACGAAGGTCATGAGAACAGACAAGTAACTAAGGCAATAAGCATCATGACTTCAGCTAAGGAAGGAACTTCGCCTCAGCAAAAAAGGCTTTAAACGGGGGATGAAGAAAGTTACAAGCATATACATAGACCCTGATAATAAAGGGGGGATCTAACTTAGAAAGAGCTGTGGGGAAGCTGCAGAATCGACTTGGTGCCATAATCCACCTTGGACAAGACTAGGGTGGAAATGCAGAGGAGAGTCCGGCAATCTGCTCCCATAAAACGATGCACAGAATTTTCAGGATATTCAACCGACCATGGCAAGTGCCTTCAAAGAGGCAATGTGAGGTTTCCATGTCAACTGGGATCGAAGAGGGGCCCAAGAAACTTGACCGATCACATTCTGGAATACGTGAGCCGTGTAAAATTACAATGGAACATCTGGGACAAGAGGACGTCAAAGTGAAGGTAATGAAATGGGTTTTCGCACTAGAAAATTTAAATTCAATTGGAAACTCAGTCAATCGCATCTCGAAGGGAGGCCACTACCAGGCGACAGTCGGCACCTGTGTAAGCTATAACTAAGTCATCCACATGATGTGATGACCAAATATGCGATTGAAGAATGGAAGGTAGGTCATTTATAGCCAAGAGAAAAAGGATAGTGCTAAGGACACAACCTTGTGGGACTCCTTCAGCCTGAACAAAGACTGAGGAAACCGAGGCACCATCACGGACACGAAAATGTCTGTCAGATAAGAAAGCAGCAAGGAAGGTGGGCAGATTTCTGCAGAGGCATAAGAAGTGGGCTTGGGCTAAAATTTTATACCTCCAAGTGATGTCATAAGCTTTCTCAAGATAAAAAAAAAAGACTGCCGGGATGAAGTGTTTGTTAGCAAAGGTATTGCGCACATACACATCGAAGTGGAGCAAGGGGTCCAGTGTAGAGCGGCCCTTGCGAGAGCCATATTGGAGAGGAGAAAGACTATTGTGAGTCTCCAAATACCATATCAGACGTCTACTCACCAATAGTTCCATCACCTTACAGACTACACTGGTCAGAGCAATGGTACGATAGTGAGAGGTATCAACCCCAAGGTGCCTGGTTTGTGAAAGGGTATGACAATGGCAGAACCACTTGCATCCAGATAGGATTGAAAAGATGCAAAAGGACTGTAAGGGTTCTAGAATCCAGATGTTGTAATATACTGATTCGAATATCATCAGGTGCAGCTGCCGATGACTGGCAAGCGGGTAGTGTGGACTCTACCTCTAGGAGAGTGAAAGGTACGTTATATGACTCCTTTCCATTAGACAAGAACTCCAAGGGCAATTGCTCCTTGGAAAGACTTAGACGCGAAAAATTAGGGACAAAGGTGAATCCCTTGGGAGACACGGAAAAAGATAGTTCCCAATTTTCTGGCAACTTCAAGAGGTTCCGTAACAAAAAACCAGCAACCCGCAAACAGGAGCTGGGTTCAGAGCATACTTGCCGCACAACTTCAGTACCTTTTTCCCAAAATTTCGCCACACACAGGGGAAGTCGAGGTAATGGTAGGCACGTAGTCTTACCAACAAGTGTGTTTAGCGTCACGTACGATGCAGCGAGCGACTGTCCTCGCCCGCTTAAAATCCAAAAGACGATCTATGGTCTGATTATATCAATAACAGTCCTATGCAGCACATTTCAAGCATTGCACGGGCACATGCAGGAGACAACCAAGGCACACATGTCTGAGAATGCCTCCCTGAAACTTGAGGAATAGAATGTGATGATACAGTCAAAACTAAGATCGAAAACTGGTGCACCAACTCATTACAGGAGGAGAAAAGGTCCTCACATAAAGCAGTAAGATGAGAGTACAAGTCCCAATTCGCTCGTCCAAACTGCCAACAGGGGCTACGAGGCGGTCGGGAATGTGTGTTAGAAGTAAGAAGAATAGGACAGTGCCCACTGTCCCAGCATGATCAAGTGCGATTGACAAGGAGCATATAGAAAGATCAGTGCAAGAGAGACTAAGTACGAGAGTCAAAATGGGTGGGAGCATCCATATTTAAAACAATAAGAGAATGAGAAATGAGAAGGTCTCAACTGATCACCGCGAGAGTCACAGTGGGACCCTCCCCAAAGATGTTGGTGAGAGCTAATTCGCCTAACATGATGAGTGGAGGCAGAGATCAAGACGGCAATATCCGAGATACAGAATTCACAGGAAGAGGAGAGATATAGATAGCAAATTGTATGCCATCTGTGCAAATAAATACGAGCTGCAGTATAATGCAGCAGAGAACGAACAAAGACGTGTTGATACGGTATACCAGTGTGCACAAGAAGCACACTCTCATTAAATGATTCATCAGAAGAATGCAACAGCACATAGCTTGAAACGGGACAAATAATAGCTGAACGAATTTTGGGGTCTTGTAACCCGACAAATATTGGGGAAAATTGGGAGAGCAACACATGGAGCTCTTCGCCAGTTATCCCTGAGGCCACGAATATTCCATTGCAAGCAAGTCGTTATTCACAAAGACAGGTATACCAACAATATGAAGGGATAAAATCAATGGGTTATTAGCATCAGTGAAGTCAGTGTGTGGAGGCAACAGAAAGTGTGTAAGCAAGGAGGAATCAGAACTAGGCACCGAGGCTGAAAAGGAAAAATGTTGGGGAATTGTAAGCACTGGATGAATGCTACGAGACTTGGGCTTATGAGACTGGTTCAACTTCGCAGGTGATAGGCGCAAAGATACAGACGTGCGAGGCCTTGCAGACCGAGAAACTAACGGGCAAGAAGAAGTAGAGGTAGGAATAGGTAAGGAGGTAGGGGATTCAGAGGGTAAAACCTCAAAGGAATTAGAGATGGGGGTGACCCTGTAAGACACGACACCGGAGGAGCTGGTAGGTGGGGTGAGTACCAAGGTTGGAGGTCTCTTAGCTACTCGAGAATAAGGGACACAAGGAAGATTCCCCTGAAGGTGGAGCCTAGAGACAGCCAGAGCATATGTAAGGCCTTCACTCTTCTTAAGACAACGGATTTCTCGTTTATTAAGATAGACCTGATTTCGGCAGAAAAAAAGAATCATGTGATTAATTGCAAATGAGATAAGTGGGGGGAAGACTGCAATATGTATCGGCATGATCCGCAGACCGAGCAGTATTTAACGGGGTGTCTGAAATGCCAGCAATTTCCACACTGTTGGGGAGTAGGGACCACTTTACAGACCTCTAGGCGATGGCCCGAGATATAAATGGGACGGGAGTTTACGGAAGTGAATGGTTAAGTGGGCGATGGTACTGGGAAAACGCCTCCACCTGCGAGCAGGCAGGACATAGTATGTATCCACTTTGAGAACTGGAAGGTATGCAGTAAAACACATACCACTGCAAGACTTGAAAGTAGCATGTTTGTGAACTCTGATTAGAATGTTATCAATGAAAGATGGGAAAGATGAGCTTGTTCTGCATTCTGAACAGTAACGATGCACGCACCGCTTCGAAGAGTGTGAAAGGATATATTTTGGCCAATACTATGGTCAGAACGATAATCAGTTAGAGATGTCGGTTGGAGGGAAAAGAATTTAGTCCACTGCATACTTGTAAACATGGTGCGTCAAGAAAGTGGGTGTCGTGTAGATCATTTTTGGGTGGAATGAGCAGACATCGAAGAACTGTCATCAGTAGATGGTCTGGAACGTTCAGGCATCGTACTGCGGGTGGCCCGACCATCACACCGTATTCCAGGAAGCTGGACACATACTTAAAGGCATGCGAGAAGCAGAGGCAACAGCAGAAACAGGCAGAACCTCAGCACCTGGAGCAGGTGAAGCATCACCAGCAGAAGGTACAAGGGTATGGGAAGAGTCTGGTGAATGGTCCAATAACGAAGCCGGGTCAGAACAGGATGCTGTAGCAGAAAGGGGTCCGGGAGGAGGAAGGAGATCATGGAACTAAGTTTCCATGATAGTGGTACTTCTTTTTTATTATTTTAAAGAAAAAAGAAGGAGGGGACAATCACTAGAAGGCATGAAAGGGCGGTAAGTTACTCCTCTCATCCGAGAGAACCTCGAGAACGCCAGCAGTGCAGATGCAGCGTGGAACCCGTGCCATACTCTACCCGTCTCGCCAGTAAACCAGCACTCTATGATAGCAACCTCACATCTACCGAGCCCCCTCGGCAGATAAAAGAGAGGGCAGTTCGAAACCTACCACAGAGCATACCTCCTTCGGCTACCACCTCCCAGAACCGACAGGCAGCCTCTGGAGATACACCCGCCACCTGCCCGACACCCCGCCCACTTCTCGGAAATCCGGGAAGGGAACAGGGCATAAATTCCACAGCAAACTAACTACACCACCCCCGAGGAACTTCACGTAATGCCAGAGGCTACGAACGGGACAGGGAAAAGGGAGGGTTGGGAGGGGGGAGGAAAGGGATAAAAGAAGGGATGAGAAGATTGGTGGGATAATTAGGTTCAGTCTGAGGAAGGTGCCCAAAGGGTCTAATTCCTTACACCAAGAGCCCCTTTGCCACGTCAGGCTACCCCCACTTGAAGAGGTATGGTCAAAATAAAAAATTTGAGTTAATTTGGCCATATCTGCTCTCTTGCTCTGAGGTCGTGTCTGACCTGGAACTCTCTTGGAGTTCAACACTATCCAGTGAGCTGGATGGTTGACAGAAAAGGTAGTTGGTTCCATTTGTATTTCGTTCCATGGTAGAACACTATACCTATGTAGAATGCGTAGTCCCGGCTATTAGAGTCCTTCTGGGGTTGGGATGAGGCACACTAAGAGTGCGATACATTATACTCGGCGTATGTCGTACTCCCATATAAGCATGCCTCCCGAGAAGTTGAGCAAGAATGGTATATAAAGCCTACAAGATGAAATTAAGACATGTGCAACATCTGGGTATCTTTATTGTAGGTAAGACACATATGCAACATGAACATCAAAATGGTATAAAATACCGACAGGTTGGTAGGTAAGACACATAGGCAACAGTTAGGCAACTTTATTCCGAAACGTTTCGCCTACACAGTAGGCTTGTTCAGTCGAATACAGAAAGTAGGCAGGAACAGTAGAGATGTGAAGACGATGTAATCAGTCCATCACCCTTGAAGTCGTAGGATTTGAGGTTATCAGTCCCTCAGCCTGGAGAAGTTCAGTTCCATAGTCAGGAACTATAGTTCCTGACATGGTGCTCTTCGCACCTACTCCAAGGTTGAGGGACTGATTACCTCATCTTCTGTATATAGTTCTACTGTCTTCAAGTTATGTCCTGGAATTTGTATTGATAAAGCCACTGGAGGGCGAAACGTCTACAATAAAGATAACCAGATGTTGCACATGTGTCTTAATTTCATCCCGAGAAATGAACCAGGTGCTAGGGGCTTAATGATCAGGCTCCACTTCGTTATACCACTACCTTGGCTCAACCAGCCAATCACATGGAAGCCTGCCCAAGCTGTGAAGCGATGTGGTACACTTTTGAAGCAGCTTTGGCAGACTAACCTTCACTGTTGGTGACTACAGTTCTCACGTTCTCTTGTGCTTGTATTTTTGTACATAAGTCTAAATACTGTACATGTAAATACCAGCTTGTTTTGGTGGACGAAATAGTCATTATTCACTTCTACTGTCTTTTTGCTTGTTTCTAAGTGGTTACCATACTACGTCAAGGTGTTTAGGCTATAGTCTACACCTCTGTTCGTAACAGAAACAGCTTACGTTACTCACGAAATCGTAATAAGACGATCGTAAACAAATCAGGGATCGAGAGAGTCGTAAAATTCCAGGACAGCTTAACAAAGACGTCGGAAAATATATAGTTGGTGACCACACACTAGCAGTAACTTGAAACTTGAAGACGTTTCGCCAGCATAGCACATTTTGTCAAGCTTCCTCAGGCGAAACGTTGTCTTGAATAAAGTTTTCAGTTGTCCCTGATTTGGGTATCAAAATGGTATGATCATTAAAATGGTATAAAATACCGACAGATTGTTAGGTAAGACACATATGCAACAGTTAGGTATCTTTATTTCGAAACGTTTCGCCTACACAGTAGGCTTCTTCAGTCGAGTACAGAAAAGTTGATAGAAGCAGAAGATACTTCTGCTTCTATCAACTTTTCTGTACTTGACTGAAAAAGCCTACTGTGTAGGCGAAACGTTTCGAAATAAAGATACCTAACTGTTGCATATGTGTCTTACCTAACAATCAAAATGGTATACAATACCGACAGGTTGGTAGGTTAGACACATGCGCTACATTTAGGCAACTCTATTCCGTTGTCCCTGATTTGTCTGTTAACTACAACGTCTTTCTCAAAATATGGACCATCCTGTGTAGTCTTTACGCATTAAATTTGTCAAATGGCGGTAAGATGCAAGTCCAACCGTACGTTGAAATATTTCTCCTACGAGGTAGGCTTTTTCAAATACATTTGACTGAAGCCTACGGCTTAGGCGAAACGTCGACTGTTCCATATGTGTCTTACTCATCAACTTGTCGGTATTTTATGCAATTTTCAACATTGGTAAATAATGAATGTCTTGAAATCCCTTTCTGAAGCCTCTCCTTCTCGTGTTATCCTACTTAACGAACTCTAGTTCTGGAGATTCGAGATTGTGAGGAAATTGTCTGGTGATATCGACAAGATGTGGAAAAAGACACTTATGTACAGTTATTGACATTTATTGACGGAAACGTTTCGCTCACGAGTGATTTCTTCAGTCCTAATACAGAGAAAACTAAGAAAACGCGTATATATAGTGGCAAGAGTCAGGTGAAGTGTCGTGTGGGTAGAGGTGGGAGTGGTAGTGGTGGTGGTGGTGATGGTGGTGGTAGTGGTGGTGGTGGTGGTGGTGGTGGTGGGTGATGGTGGTGGTGGTGATGGTGGTGGTGATGGTGGTGGTAGTGGTGGGGTGGTGGTAGTGGTGGTGGTGGTAGTGGTGGTAGTGGTGGTAGTGGTGGTAGTGGTGGTGGTAGTAGTAGTAGTAGTAGTAGAACTAAGGTAGCGAGACGGATGGCTACAGAGGGACTTGTTGTGCAAGACGCCTCAATAAGTTGCACAAGAATGGTATATAATACCGACAAGATGAGATTAAGACACATGTGCAACATCTGGGTATCTTTATTGTAGACGTTTCGCCCTCCAGTGGCTTTATCAATACAAATTCCAGGACATAACTTGAAGACAGTAGGACTATATACAGAAGATGAGGTAATCAGTCCCTCAACCTTGGAGTTGGTGCGAAGAGCACCATAGTCGTGGAGACTCTGAAGCAGAAGTATGTATGTATAATGTTCGCCAAGACCGTAGTCCTGGCACGGGTCTCAATCTTGCGATGACGAGTCTCTGGCTCCCGAGGGAGAAAGGTTTCTACAATGATGCGACGTTTGCTGCTCAAGCACTCTTCTGGTCAGTTCAACTGGTGCATCTCATAAGCGACAACACCGTATGTACTTCTAACTGTGGACACTAGCGAGGAGGAGGATATGTCGTTATCACAGGTAACAGCTTGTCTGGTTCGTTGACTCCATGGTACACTAGTGTGGCCGCAGTCATCTCTGGGTCCTCTTCGGGAGGGAATATCACTCCTAGTTGCCTGCGGAGTGTCTCAGTAAATTCGCACTCCAGAAGATAGTGTGTTAGGGGGCGCTGGACAAGGGGCTGACAGTAAATGGCACATCTCCTCCTCATTTTTGTTTTACCTTTTTCTTGGGTGTGGAAAAGCCCAAACGAAGCCGATGGATGGCGGTACACTGCGCTCTGGACCCGCTTCTATCTATGGAGGGGGGTTTTCCTGAGTCGCTGTCGTACCCCGTTAGA
>NC_069494.1:19049746-19066869 GCF_026875155.1 Cherax quadricarinatus
CAAAAACAGGAGGAAATGAGGTAACAGTCCCTCCCTTGGTCGAGGCGGAGAGGGGGAGCATCGTATGATGTCACTTTGTCCAATGTGGAAGTAGGTCGTGCCCAAAGGGATCTTAATATTGGGAATTCTTCGCTTGCCTAACGCTTGGGGCACGACCTTGGGCACGCCCTTTGGGCACGACCTATTCCACATTGACAAATGTGACACCACCTACGACTGCTGCACCTCTCCTGCCTGCGGTATATAAGCTACTTCTCCGCTCATATGCTGCATTCTATTCAAGATTGATGGACTGACCACATCGACTCAAGGTTGAGGGACTGATTACCTCATTCTCCTCCTGTTCAAGATTCTCCTTTGCATGGACTGTGAAAACCACTGTGTGGCGAAACTTTTCCCTCAGTAAAGATACCCAAGAGTTGCACTTGTGTCTAATTCATTCCATAATTTCTTAAAACCGAGTAATGTACTCAGGGTTTAAAAACCTCTTAAAGCAAAACCTTAAAAGAATAAAGGCCACAAAATCGTGGCTGAAAAAAATCACTAATACCCGTAATTAGGAGATAAACCTTTGACGGCCCGTTTTGGCCCATCCTGTACCACTGTCAAGTCACATGTGGGAAACTGACTGGTTCAGGAAGGACTGAAATGTCTCGGCAAGTGTCCTCCCTCTAGCAAGGGTTATTTGTGAATTGTTCCAGTCATGGTATTATAAGTTTCATTATTCTTTGAATTAAAGTTGTGGGCATTTTAAACATCATGGGAACCCCCCAGGATTTTAATATGGAGAATGACAAAAAACTGAGGCATGTTATATTTTATTCTGTTTTATGTCACACTCAGTCATGCCTCCTGGCCATTTGAACCAGGTGCTAAGGGTTTAGAAACCCAGGGGCTCTGCCTTTATTTCAGCACCCTGGTTAAAACCAGCCAGTCACAAGGGAAAAGCCAACCAAAGCTGTGAAGCGATGTGGTACACTTGTGAAGCAGCGTTGGCAGAATTCCCTTCACTGCTAGTCGCTACGGTTTCTTACCGTGTCCTGTGCTTCTATTTTTGCCACATTGTACATAGCTGTAAATTCTATACATAGGCTGTATACACTGTAAAATACCAGCTTATTTGGTGAAGGATTTATAATAAAAAAAAGCACTTTAAAACCCAAAAAGGGTCATGCAATGTGCAGGGCAGAAAATAGAAACCATACCCCGGCCGGGATTGAACCCGCGGTCAGAGAGTCTCAAAAACTCCAGCCCGTCGCGTTAGCCACTAGACCAGCTAGGCAATCGTGTCATTACGATTTCGTGAGTCAGAAAATAGAGCCGGGGTTATAAACAGCTGGTGGAGTGGGGATCAGAGGTGGGGGGGGGGGGGGAAGGCCTGGAAGGTATACTAAGGTCTGCGTGTCAGAGTTAGGGTAGTATAGTAGTTGCTGCTAAAAAGTCAAAAAAGTGGTTATAAGTAAAAGGCAAAGCCGTCTGCAAGAAGGGAAGATAAGGCAAGAGTGGTAAGGCAGCAGCGTCGTTTGAGATAAATCCTGTGAGCTCGCTGGTAAACTGAGCAATCCACAAGTGAAGAACCGAAATTGTGACCCAACAAACCTCACAGAGAGGAATATGGTGTCGCTCCATGAGACACCCATGGGTAAGGCGAGTATGGCCGATGCTGAGATGGGAGAGCATAGTCTCCCTAGTGCGGCAACGGTGGTAAGAAGATGACCACGAACCTAAAAGCTGTTTAATAGAGTGCAATTTGTTATGGTGCATGTCTGACCACCGTTGTTGTCAACGGCCGCGAAGACGGGCGAAGATGACTGGAAAATAACCCTTGAATGGAATACCCCTGTAGGAAACCGGAAGATCACACACCACTGACCGCACAGCAGCATCCACTTGTGCATTGCCCTGCACATTAACGTGTCCAGGGACCCAACAGAAAACGACGTCTGTGTTTTTGCTAGCCACACGGCACAACCATAGTTGAATATGAAGAACCAATGAATAAAGGGAATCAAATTGTTTCATGGCTTGTAAAGCACTAAGGGAATCTGAAATAATCGCAAACGTCGAAGGAGACATATGTAATACTGAGAAGCGCTATGAGGATGGCATACAACTCGGCTGTAAAAATACTAGCCAGGACAACATCGTCAGGGAACATCGCGCAGTGAACCCAACACCGTCAGAAGATTTAGAACCATCTGTATAAACAGCGACGGCATGAGATTGTGACCGGAAGTGATTGAGAAAAAAAAGGCGAGAAGCAGTCGTAGGCAGGAGAGTTTTGGCGCAGGGCAGTAGGGGAGAACAGACACGAACCGTCAGAGCCTCCCAAAGGGGAAAGGCAAAAAGCAGATGCTAAATGAACATACAAGGAAGGTAACTGGAGAGAAGACCGGAGTGAAGACGTAGAGAAAACAGTCGTAGTAGGCAGAGGCGCTGAACAAATAATGGCTTCTACTAATGTCTGAGACTAACCTATACGTAGAAGGAACACGAAGGTCATGAGAACAGACAAAGTAACTAAGGCAATAAGCATCATGACTATCAGCTAAGGAAGGAACATTCGCCTCAGCATAAAGGCTTTCAACAGGGGATGAACGAAAGTTACTAAGGCATATACATAGACCCTGATAATGAAGGGGGATCTAACTTAGAAAGAGCTGTGGGGGAAGCTGCAGAATCGACTTGGTAGCCATAATCCACCTTGGACAAGACTAGGGTGGAATGCAGAGGAGAGTCCGGCAATCTGCTCCCCATGAACGATGCACAAGAATTTTCAGGATATTCAACCGACCATGGCAAGCTGCCTTCAAAGAGGCAATGTGAGGTTTCCATGTCAACTGGTGATCGAAGAGAAGGCCAAGAAACTTGACCGTATCACATTCTGGAATACGTGAGCCGTGTAAATACAATGGAACATCTGGGACAAGAGGACGTCTAGTGAAGGTAATGAAATGGGTTTTCGCACTAGAAAATTTAAATTCAATTGGAAACTCAGTCAATCGCATCTCGAAGGGAGGCCACTACCAGGCGACAGTCGGCACCTGTGTAAGCTATAACTAAGTCATCCACATGATGTGATGACCAAATATGCGATTGAAGAATGGAAGGTAGGTCATTTATAGCCAAGAGAAAAAGGATAGTGCTAAGGACACAACCTTGTGGGACTCCTTCAGCCTGAACAAAGACTGAGGAAACCGAGGCACCATCACGGACACGAAAATGTCTGTCAGATAAGAAAGCAGCAAGGAAGGTGGGCGAATTCTGCGGGAGGATAAGAAGTGGGCTTGGGCTAAAATTTTATACCTCCAAGTGATGTCATAAGCTTTCTCAAGATAAAAAAAAAAAAAGCTGCCGGGATGAAGTGTTTGTTAGAAAAGGTATTGCGCACATACACATCGAATTTGGAGCAAGGGGCCCCAGTGTTAGAGCGGCCCTTGCGGGGCCAATTTGGAAGAGGAGAAAGACTATTGTGAGTCTCCAAATACCATATCAGACGTCTACTCACCAATAGTTCCATCACCTTACAGACTACACTGGTCAGAGCAATGGTACGATAGTGAGAGGTATCAAGCCCCAAGGTGCCTGGTTTGTGAAAGGGTAGGACAATGGCAGAACCACTTGCATCCAGATAGGATTGAAAAGATGCAAAAGGACTGTAAGGGTTCTAGAATCCAGATGTTGTAATATACTGATTCGAATATCATCAGGTGCAGCTGCCGATGACTGGCAAGCGGGTAGTGTGGACTCTACCTCTAGGAGAGTGAAAGGTACGTTATATGACTCCCTTCCATTAGACAAGAACTCCAAGGGCAATTGCTCCTTGGTAGACTTAGACGCGAAAAATGAGGGACAAAGGTGAATCCCTTGGGAGACACGGAAAAGATAGTTCCCAATTTTCGTGGCAACTTCAAGAGGTTCCGTAACACTAACACCAGCAACCCGCAAAACAGGAGCTGGGTTCAGAGCATACTTGCCGCACAACTTCAGTACCTTCTTCCAAATCGCACACACACAGGGGAAGTCGAGGTAATGGTAGGCACGTAGTCTTACCAACAAGTGTGTTTAGCGTCACGTACGATGCAGCGAGCGACTGTCCTCGCCCGCTTAAAATCCAAAAGACGATCTATGGTCTGATTATATCAATAACAGTCCTATGCAGCACATTTCAAGCATTGCACGGGCACATGCAGGAGACAACCAAGGCACACATGTCTGAGAATGCCTCCCTGAAACTTGAGGAATAGAATGTGATGATACAGTCAAAACTAAGATCGAAAACTGGTGCACCAACTCATTAAAAGGGGGGAGAAAAAGGTCCTCACATAAAGCAGTAAGATGGAGTACAAGTCCCAATTCGCTCGTCCAAACTGCCAACAGGGGCTACAAGGCGGTCGGGAATGTGTGTTAGAAGCAAGAAGAATAGGACAGTGCCCACTGTCTCAGTATAATCAAGTGCGATTGGCAAGGAGCATATAGATTGATCAGTGCAAGAGAGACTAAGTACGAGAGTCAAAATGGGTGGGAGCATCCATATTTAAAACAATAAGAGAATGAGAAATGAGAAGAGTCTCAACTGATCACCGCGAGAGTCACAGTGGGACCCTCCCCAAAGATGTTGGGGAGAGCTTATTCGCTAACATGTTGAGTGGAGGCAGAGATCAAAGCGATTGCAATATTCCGAGATACAGATTTCACAGGAAGAGGAGAGATATAGATAGCAAATTGTATGCCATCTGTGCAAATAAATACGAGCTGCAGTATAATGCAGCAGAGAACGAACAAAGACGTGTTGATAGGTATACCAGTGTGCACATGAAGCACACTCTCATTAAATGAATTCATCTGATGAATGCTACAGACATAGCTTGAAAACGGCGACAAATTATAGCTGAACGATTTTGGGGTCTTGTAATTCCCGACAATTTATTGGGGAAAAAGGGAGGGGAGAGCAACACATGGAGCTCTTTCGCAGTTATCCAGGAGGCCACGAATATTCCAGTGCAAGCAGTCGTTATTCACAAAGAAAGAGTATACCAACAATATGAAGGGGTAAAATCATGGGTTTTAGCATCAGTGAAGTCAGTGTGTGGAGGGCAACAGGAATGTGTAGCAAGGAGGAATCTGAACTAGGCACGAGTGCTGAAAAAGGAAAAATGTTGGGGAATTGTAAGCACTGGATGAATTGTCTACGAGGACTTGGGCTTTATGAGTCTGGTTCAACTTCGCAGGTGATAGGCGCAAAGGATACAGACTGCGAGGCGGGCAGACCGAGTAACTAACGGGCAAGAAGGAAGTTTGAGTAGGAATAGGTAAGGGGTAGGGGATTCAGAGGGTAAAAACCTCTAAGGAATTAGGGAGATGGGGCGTGACCCTGTAAGACACGTCACCGGAGGAGCTGGTAGGTGGGGTGAGTACAAGGTTGGAGGTTCTTAGCTACTCGAGTATAAGGGAACAAGGAAGATTCCCCTGAAGGTGGAGCCTTAGAGACTGCCTGTGCATATGTTAAGGCCTTCACTCTTCTTAAGGACAACGGATTTCTCGTTTTTAAGTTAAGACGATTTTTGGCAGAAAAAAAAGGATCATGTGATTAATTGCAAATGAGGATAAGTGGGGGGCAGACTGCTATATGTATCGGCATTGATCCGCAGTCCGTGCAGTATTTAAACGGGGTGTCTGAAGCCAGCAAATTTCCACATGTTGGGGAGTAGGGAACCACTTTACAGACTCTAGGCGATGGCCCGAGATATAACTGGGACGGGACAGGGGTTTACGGATGTGAATGGTTAAGGTGGGCGTTGGTACTGGGTAAACGGCCTCACTGCGAGCATGGCAGGACATAGTAATGTATCCACTTGGAGAATGGGAAGGTATGCAGTAAAACACATACCACTGCAAGACTTGAAAGTAGCATGTTTGTGAACTCTGATTAGAATGTTATCAATGAAAGATGGGAAAGATGAGCTTGTTCTGCATTCTGAACAGTAACGATGCACGCACCGCTTCGAAGAGTGTGAAAGGATATATTTTGGCCAATACTATGGTAGAAACGATAATCAGTTAGAGATGTCGGTTGGAGGGATAAGAATTTAGTCCATGCATACTTGGTAAACATGGGCGTCAAGAAAGTGGGTGTGTGTAGATCATTTTTGGGTGGAATGAGCAGACATCGAAGAACTGTCATCAGTAGATGGTCTGGAACGTTCAGGCATCGTACTGCGGGGTGGCCCGACATCACACGTATTCCAGAAGTGGACACATACTTAAAGGCATGCGAGAAGCAGACGGCAAACAGCAGAAACAGGCGAAAACCTCAGCACCTGGAGCAGGTGAAAGCATCACCAGAGAAGGTACAAGGGTATGGGAAGAGTCTGGTGAAAATTGGTCCAATAACGAGCCGGGGGTCAGAACAGGATGCTGTAGCAGAAAGGGGTCCGGGAGGAGGAAGGAGATCATGGAACTAAGTTTCCATGATAGTGGTACTTCTTTTTTATTATTTAAAGAAAAAAGAAGAGAGGGGAAATCACTAGAAAGGCATGAAAGGGCGGTAAAGTTACTCCTCTTCATCGAGAGAACCTCCGAGAACGCTGCAGTGCAGATGCACAGCGTGGAACCCGTTGCCTACTTCTTACCCGTCTCGCCAGTAATCCTGCACTTTTGATAGCAACCCTCACATCTACCGAGCCCCCTCGGCAGATAAAAAGATGAGGGGCCAGTTCTCGAAACCTACCACAGAGCTTACCTCCTTCGGCTAATCCACCTCCCAGAACCGACAGGCAGCCTCTGGAGATACACCGCCCACATGCCGACACCACGCCCACTTTCGGAAAATCCGGGAGGGTACAGGGCATAAATTCCACAGCAACTAACTACACCACCCCGAGGGAACTTCACGCTCGCCCCTAATGCCAGAGGCTACGAACGGGACAGGTTAAGGGAGGGTTGGGACGGGGGGAGGGAGGAAAGGAATGATAAAAGAAGGGGATGTGAAGATTGGTGGGATAATTAGGTTTCAGTTGAGGAGGTGCCAAAGGGTCTTAAATCCTTTACACCTAGAGCACCCTTTGCCCACGTCTGGCTACCCCACTTGAAGAGGTATGGTCAAAATAAAATAAATTTGAGTTAATTTGGCATTCTGCTCTCTTGCGCTGAGTCGTGTCTGACCTGGAACTCTCTTGGGTTCTACACTATCCAGTGACGTGGATGGTTGGACAGAAAAATGTAGTTGGTTCCATTTTGTATTTCGTTCCTGGATAGAACACTATACCTATGTCAGAATGCGTTGTCCCGCATATTAGGGTGTCCTTCTGGGGTTTGGGATGAGGCACACTAAAGAGTGCGATACATTATACTCGGCGTATGTCGTACTCCCTTGTAAGCTTTGCCTCCCGAGAAGTTTGAGCAAGATTGCTATTATAAAGGCTACAATGATGAAATTATGGACATGTGCAACATCTGGGTATCTTTATTTGTAGGTAGACACATATGGGCAAACTTGAACATCAAAAATGGTATAAAAATACCGAAGGTTGGTAGGTAAGACACATAGGCAACCGTTAGGCAACCTTTATTCCGAAACGTTTAGCTACACAGTAGGCTAGTTCAGTGAATACATGAAAGTAGGCTAGGAACAGTAGAGATGTGAAGACGAATTGGTATCAGTCCATCACCCTTGGAAGTCGTAGGATTTTGAGGTTATCAGTCCCTCAGCCTGGAGAGTTCATTTTCCATAGTCAGGAACTATAGTTCCTGACTATGGTGCTCTTCGCACCTACTCCTAGGTTGAGGGGACTGATTAACCTCATCATTCTGTATTTTGTTTACTGTCTTCAAGTTTATGTCTGGAATGGTATTTGATTTAAAGGCTCTGGTGGGCGTAATCGTCTACCAATAATAGATATCCAGATGTGCTCAAGTGTCTTTAATTTCATCCGAGAAATGAACCAGGTGCTTAGCGGTTAAAGATCAGGCTCCACTTCGTCTATACCACTACCTTGGCTCAACCAGCCAAAGCACTCTTGGTAGCCTGCCCAAGCTGTGTAAGCGAGTGGTACACTTTTGAAGCAGCTTTGGCAGACTATCTTCACTGTTGGTGACTACAGTTCTTCACGGTCTCTTGTGCTTGTATTTTTGTTACATAAAGTCTAAATTACTGTACATGTAAATCCAGCTTGTTTTGGTGGACGAAATAGTCATTATTTCACTGCTACTGTCTTTTTGCTTGTTTCTAAGTGGTTTTCCATACTACGTCAAGGTGTTTAGGCTATAGTCTACCATCTCTGTTCGTAACAGACAACAGCTTTCGTTACTCACGAATATCGTAATTAAGACGAGTCGTGATACAAAAATCTGGGAATCGAGAGAGTCGTTTAAAATTCCAGGACAGCTTAACAATGGACGTCGGAAAATATATAGTTGGTGACACTCACTAGCTGTAACTTGAAACTTTGAGACGTTTCGCAGCAGCATAGCACATTTTGTCAAGCTGCCTCCAGGCGAAAACGTTGTCATGAATAATGTTTTCAGTTGTCCCTGATTGGGGTATCATATATGGTATGATCTTTAAAATGGTTTTTATAAAAATACCGACAGTTTGGTTAGGTAAGAAAAGATATGCAACGTTAGGTTATCCTTTATTTTCGAAAACGTTTCGCCTACTCAGTATGGCTTCTATCAGTCGAGTTCAGAAATAAGTTGATAGAAGCAGAAGTACTTCTTTATGCTTCTATAAACTTTTTGTACTTGACGGAAGAAGCCTACTGTGTAGACGCGCGAAACGTTTCGATATAAAGATACCTAAAATGTTGATACTGTGTACTTAACCTAACAATCAAAAATGGTATACGATAACGACAGGTTTGGTAGGTTAGACCATGGCGCTTCATTTAGGCAACTCTATTCCGTTGTCCTGATTTGTCTGTTAACTACAACGTCTTTCTCATATATATGGACCATCCTGTGTAGGCTTTACGCATTAAATTTGTCAAATGGCGGTAAGATGCAAGTCCAACCGTACGTTGAAATTTTTTCTCCTACGAGGTAGGCTTTTTCAAATACATTTGACTGAGCCTACGGTTAGGCGAACGTCGCTGTTCCCTATGTGTCTTACCATCAACTTGTCGGTTTTTTTGCAATTTCAACATTGGTAATATGAAGTCTTGAAACCCCTTTCTGAAGCCCTCCTTCTCGTGTTATCCTACTTAACGAACTCAAAGTTCTGGGATTCGAGATTGTGGGAAATTGTCGGTGTTATCGACAAGATGTGGAAAAAGACACTTATGTCAGTTATTGAATTTTTTGACGGAAACGTTTCGCTCACGAGTGATTTCTTCGTCCTATACAGAGAAAACTAAGAAAAGGGCGTATATATAGTGGCAAGAGTCAGGTGAAGTGTCGTGTGGGTAGAGGTGGGAGTGGTGGTGGTGGGGGTGGTGATGGTGGTGGTAGTGGTGGTGTGTTGGTGGTGGTGGTGGTGGTGATGGTGGTGGTGGTGATGGTGGTGGTGATGGTGGTGGTAGTGGTGGTAAGTGGTGGTAGTGGGGGTGGTGGTAGTGGTGGTAGTGGTGGTAGTGGTGGTAGTGGTGGTGGTAGTAGTAGTAGTAGTAGTAGAACTAAGGTAGCGAGACGGATGGCTACAGAGGGACTTGTTGTGCAAGACGCCTCAATAAGTTGCACAAGAAGGGTTTTATATAATACCGACAAGATGAGATTAAGGGCAAGTGCAACATTGGGTATCTTTTATTGTAGACGTTTGCCCTCCAGTGGCTTTATCAATACAAATTCCAGGACATTTAAATTGAAGCAGTAGGACTATATACAGAAGATGGGTTTAATCAGCCCCTAAACCCTTTGGGGGTGTTGGTTGGCGAAGGCCCCCTTGGGTCGTGGAGACTCTGAAGCAAAAGTATGATGTTAATTTTTGCCAAGACCTTTAAGTCCTGGCACGGGTCTCAATCTTCCCGATGAGAGTCTTGGCCCCCGGGGGAAATTTTTTCTAAAATTTGATGGGGACTTTTCTGCTAAAGCACTCTTCTGGTCGGGGGTTAACTGGTGAAATTCCAAAAGGGCGAAAAACCCCGTATGTACTTCAAACTGTGGCCCAATAGCGAGGAGGGGGATATGTCTTTATCCGGGTAAAGCTTGTCTGGTTCGTTGACTCCAGGGTTTCCCACTAGTGTGGCCCCCAGTATTTTGGGGCCCCTCTTCGGGAGGGAAAAATATCACCCCTTTAGTTCCCCTGGGGGAAGTGTCTCGGGAATTGCACCAAAAAGATAGTGTGTTAGGGGGCCCTGGCCCAAGGGTTTGCTGCCCTTACTGGCACATCTCCTCCTCGTCTTTTTTTACCATTATCGGGGCCCTTTTGAGAAACCCCAAACGAACCCCGATGGATGGGGGTTTACACTGCGCTTTTGGACCGCTTTATATTGGGGGGGTTTTCCCCCGAGTCGTTTGTCGGACCACGGTTGAGAGGGGGTTTATCACCAAGACCCCCCCCCATAGTTTCATGGCTTTTGGCAGCCACCTTTTGGTCGTCGTAGGTGTTGGGGACAGTAATCCCAACATGTGGATAGTCTGTTGCTGCCTTGGCTGCATCACCCTGCCGCCTTCTTTTTCCCCGGATGCCAGCATGGGGGGGAAAATCCAGTTCAAGGGTCGATCGTTCCCCTGAATTCAAAGGGGCTTTTCATTATGCTCAGGATCGATGTGATGAGGTGAACATTGCCCGGGGGGGAAAGGGGGGACGGCTTTGTTTGGCAGGGGTGGAATCAACATGTATAAAGGGGTCGGAGTGGGTTTTGGTAGGGCATGTGACAATGCCTGTTTGAATCGCCCCCAAAGCTCAGTTAAAGGATCGTGCAGTGGTCAGGAGTCGCCACCCCTTGGGTTGTGACCATTGGGGTTTCCCGTCCAGCTGCGTTTCTCTTACTGTCAGGGTGACAAAAAACCATCTGTAAAATTTTACACGGCCATGGGGCCCCCCTTTGGGCCAGTCCCCATGCTTGTCTCGCATGATTGCTGAGGGTGTTTTTGACTGCAGAGATGCTTAGAGTTGGGTATTTGGGCAGGGATGCAAACATGGGTGGATTCTGGGTGCCAGGGAGGTGGGGGGGAGGGTTTTCCCAGCGCAGGAAGGTCCCCAAATCTTCTCAAGGAGTGGGTTGTTTAGGCGCAGCACAAAAGGGAACGAACCCCAGGATTTTTTCGGGGAAGAGTGGGGGGATCTTGTGTCATGGTTGAAAAATTTTCCGTCTTCTTATTTGGGGTCCCCTTGTGCTAGTGAAAGAATCGTGGCTATTTTTGCAGGCGTTTAGGTTTTTCTTACTCTGTCAGCCAAGGGGGGGAAGCCGGGCCCCCGATTTGGGGACATACTTTTGGTTGGGTTTTCAGGGGGCCCCCCAAAAGCATGTTTTTATCCCCGGGTTTTTGACGCCCTTTCCCCCCTTTGCCTGCTCTGGGGGGGAAGGGGAAAATGGCAAAAAACCCCGGTGCACCGTAGTAAATGGGGCGACCCGTTTGTTTGTTTATAGTACAAGTAAAAGTTTTTTTTGTTTTCCCCTTTGCACGGTGCCTCGTCATGGTCTCAGGGCGTCGGGTCTGATTTTGGCACGTGCCCTTTGACTTAAAACTGGTCTGTTTCGGGAATGGTCAGTTTTTTATCAATGTAGATTCTAAAGTACGGGTTGGAGCCTGTCATTTCAAGTTCTTTTCCCCTTATACGTAATTTTTAACAGGATCTGGCCCCTTGAACATCATTGATGAGATTTCTCGGCCGGATCTTGGGGCCTAGTTCCTTGAAAGACTCCCGCAATTAGGTCCAAAGCTCTATGAGCCTGTCGCCCCAAAAATTGACTTTCCCTTTTCATACGAGTCCCAAGATCATAAAGCTTTTGCTGAGGAGCTGTGTACCATATAAAAGGGAAAAGGTCACAATTTCCTGTTTAAGGACTTTTTTAAAACAGGGTGGGGAATGAGCAAAACCTCCTTGTGGGGGGGCCGTTTTCCGGGTTTTTAAAGGAGAGTAGTGCCCCCTGAAAGCTGACCAGGCCTGTCTGCCCCCTAAGTAGGACTCTACCCGGGGCCAGGGGGACGTCGTTTTTTCCCCTTTTCCCGAGCTAGTATTCTAAAATTTTTTTGGGGGGTGGCTAGCTAAAAACCCTTCTAAAAGTGGGAGGTAGAAAAACGATACTGGGGTTTTTTTGGGTTACTATCAGCAATCTGGCTTATAGGGCGGTTATGCACTCTGCTGTACCCACCCCTTTTGGTGAAGGCCAAATTGGGGATGTTTGAGGGGGGTTTCCAATTTTTCCCTAGGAGGGGGTTTTAACACCACCCTTCTCAGCAGTTTGGGCAAAGCAGCTGGTCGGGCTTAGGGGGTCTCATACTGCCTGGGTCCTTCGGCGGGGGAAAATTTGGTACAAGGGTTTAGTTTGTTTCCAAGCTGCTGGGAGTGTCCCGGCCTCCACGACTTGTTAATGACGTCTAGTAGGGCCCCCCATCCACTTGCCCACCCCTTTGAATCATGGATTTACGAAAACACCGTCGTTTCCCGGGGCCAGTGTCCCCTGTGTTCTTAAGGGGCCAACGTCGGAGTTCCCAAGTCCGTGGGTTTTTCGCAGTCACAATTTCCCGGACCCCACATGCAGTTTGAATCTTTTTAAATGACGTTGTGGTAGAAGATCCTTCTGTATATTCCGGATGTCCTGTGGGAGTTTGAGGGGAGGGCTCCCCTGGAAGTAAAAAGCCCCACTAGTTTCTCAGTTCCCTGGGTTGGGTTCGGGGTTGCGGGTGGCCCTCGGTTTGCTCTTGCCAGTTCCCTATGTTAAAGCTTGCCCCATATTCAGATAAGGGGGTGTGATGCCCGAATTTTGAGCACCACCCCACCATTTCTCAGTTTTTACTTTGAGGGGGACTTGGGGGCCATGCGGGCACAATGGTTCGGTATTCCTTTTTTCTTTTGCCTTTGGGGTTAGGGCCTGTATGGGCTTCCAAAAAAGAGTTGATGGGGGTGGTTCTGCTCCCAAACCCTCGCCCTTTTGGGTAAAAACCACCAGCCTTTTTTGTGGGTTCTTCCGGCGGACTTTTTTGGAAATTGCGCACTTTTGCTCCCCTGGTTTGAGAACGGGTGATTAGCCCCTGTTCGCTGTTCACAGTTTTCAGATAATGAAAGGGGGACCCCCAGTTATGAAGATAATTGGAACATTCCATTTGGGCCCCTCTTTAGGGTCCCTTTAAAGGAGGCAGCAAAAACTGTGGGGGGCCCGGTTGATGTTGAAGGTGGTGTCATGCAAAGGGGGTCATGCAAGGTGAGGATGGGTTTCCCCATGGGGCCTTTGCTGCGATTTTATCTTGCCCCAAGGTAAGGTCGGGCAGCCCCCCAACGGGTGTGGGGTTTTCCTTTGGGTTTAGAAAACCTTTCCCTTGGGGAATATCGTTAGGGCTTTCTATGTGTCTGTCAGCAGCATTGGTTGCTGATTTAGAAATGCAGCATTGGGTGATGTGGTTGGAAAACTACCCCCAATAATACCTCAGTGCGTGCTAGTGCGGGAGCTCTGCAATTCGAGGGGGGTGTCTTGGGGGTTTTTTTAGATGTTTTTTGACGGTAATGGGCGCCCCAGGTATGTGCACAAAGGGTGGCCTGTACCCCGAACCCCTCTACCCAAAAAATCCAGGGTTGGGGTGTAACCCCGGGAGGTAATTTTTTATCGATACGAATACAGCTGTCCTCTGCCCGTGAACGCCCGGGTTTCCCTGTGCCGAAAAAAACCCCGCAAAAACCGGGGAGTCTTGGGGGACATAGTTGGGGGAGTCAGGGGTTTCTTGTGGGACGCGGTGTCAACCCGATCCCCAATTTCCTCCAGCAAGGGGGTGTGTTTGCCCCTCAGGGGCCCCGAAAATTTTTCCACTTTTTAGGCCCTTTAGGGTGTGATTTGGTACCGGAAATTATTCCATCGCTGTTGTTTCCCGAGCTGGGGAAATGAGCCCCGCCCGCTCTGAGAACCTGCAAACTTCCTTTGGGTCCACTTTTCTCCTCCCCCGGTCAGAAACCCCACTTCAGGAGCTTTTTGACCCTTTTGCCCGAATATGCTTTTTGTCCGTGGAGTTGATTGTGCTGCAAATAAACCGTGAACCCCCTTGATGGATGCTACGAGTCCTCCCCGGTGAGGGCCCTTTCTTTGGGTTGGGTTCGAAAAAAATGGAATTACCCGGGTGTTGTGGTCTGTAGGGACTGCTGGGGTTGGATTTCTTTATTGTTTTGGCCCCCCCCCCCGGGGTTTTGGGCCTTGGGGGCCGGCATCTACTGGTGAGGGCCAAATTGGGCCTGCAAAAACGGCTGTTCGGGTAAAGGTGCCTTCGTTGTCTTGTTATAGGGGGGTGGGGGGGCCCCTTTTTGTGCCCCCTGCTGATCGCGTTGACCGATGTTTCCTTTTTGAGCCTCCCGGCCCCTTGTTTTTGGGCTCTTCGTTGAGGTAGGGGTGAGGAGGTTTTTGGCCATGACGCCTTGGGGGGAGGCTTCGGGGTTGGGAATTCCTGGGCCCTTGAGGGTTTGGGGGGTTCTCCCGCACCCTCGGGGCTGCTGGAGTGGTTTATCTGTCGTAGCCTGCAGGCCCAGTTTTTTGGGGTCTTCCAGGGCTCCTTGAATTTTGGCGAGCCTCTCGGGGGGCATCGGGATTCCAGGCATGGGGGGTTTCGCCTGCAGTTCGGGCATTGTTTGGGGTGGGGGGCGATGCATTTTGTAATTGGTGATGCATTTTCCCCGGTAGGGTGGTTTTTTTGGTGCAGCACCCCCAGATTACTCTGTTCGGACGAGTGCACCCAGGTGTCCGTAACGCTGACCCCTTGGGAAAAAGCGGGAAATGGTTCTGCCGTGAAGGTCCTTACAAACGTACCTGCCCAAGAACCGGGGGGGCCAAAACTGGGTTTGCAGTGGTCTTAAAAGGGTGTATGAGGACCTGCCTGGTTGGTTTCGTTGCCTGGGGACGTCGAGCTGACACCACACTGGGGTGGCTGCTACTGCCCCGATGGGGATCATCAGGGGTTTTCGCATCACCACACCCCTTTGGGGATTTCTGCCCAGAGTCCAGTTCCTCCAGGGGGTGAATGAGCGATTTTTTTGGGGGCCCCCCCCGGGGTTCTTCAAGGTGGTTAAAATTTTTCCCTTTTTGAGAGGAGTTTAACATTGGTTCTCCCCTCAAGTTGAAAACCCTATCTTGAACTTCAGGGTTTGGGGTCGTGATTCCAGGTACGAAAAAAACGCCAAGTGGGTTCTGTGGTCCCCCTAAGACTTCACCTTTTAATTTGCCGGGCGGTTTAGCGGTTTGCCTTTTCTCCTTTGGGCGGTCGGGCTTTTCTTTTTGTCCACAGGGGGTGCATCCTTTTTGGTTTTGGGGGGTGGGGTGTTTATTTCCCCCCATGTTTCTTTTCCCCGGCCCATGGTTGGGGGAAAATGTCAGATTGAAAAAATTTTGAGCAAGATGAAACAAATTCCTCTGTGGGCACGGGGGTGGTCTCGCAACTTCTTCGCTTTGAAATGGCCCCACTTTCCAAAACTGAGTCCCCTTTCCGTGTTATTTGGGGCATCGTGGGCCCCTTTTTTTTCGGCAGAACCATGTGCCTATCTAGTGATTTAAAGGGAGTGTACTCCGTGAAAATGGACGTGAATTTGCAAGCAAGGAGCCTGGCGTTGTATACTAAAAGTCAAGTGGAAATGGGACGTGTAGAAGGGCGAGGGAATTTGTCACTGGTAGGCGGGTTTTCCCCCTTTGGGGTTTTTTCCCACCCAAAGAGGGTGGGTTTGTTGTAGTAGTAGTTGTGTTTCGTTTAAGGTTATGTACTGTCCTCAGAATCAAGATTCCATTTATTTTGCAGTGTTTTACAAAATTGTGTAGAATGGTTTAAAAATACGACAAGATGGAATTTGGGCTTTAAAGGAACCCTGATTCTAAGGACATGTAACCCTAACCTTTTACGACTAGGAAAATACTACACAACTAACCCATTTTCTTTGGGGGAGGACCTCTTTCCCCTGGGGAAAACCCGCCCCACCCGTGACCCTTTTTCCTGTCTGCTACACCCGAAAGTTATATATAAAAGGGCCGGCTCCCTTTTTTCTGCTTCGAATCTCACGAAATACGGTGCTCTTCCACCCCCCTGGGTAGGTTTTAGGGGCTGATTACTCATCTTTTTTATTTGTTTCCCACTGTCTTTAAGGTTTTGTCCTGGAATTTGTATTGATAAATCCACTGGATGGCGGAAAAGTCTAAAGATTCCCAGATGTTGACATGTGTTTTAATTTTGCCTTTATAAGCCCCCAGTTTTCCTTGGGTGTTCTTCAAGGCCCAGCGTTGGGTCTAGTTTTTGATCTTCTTTTTCCGACTTTAAGATATTCCTCCACCGTCTAAATTTTTGCCCTGTCCCCCCTTGGGCCCCCCGTAGGTTCCCCAAACCCGGAGTCGTTTGTTTTTGTTGTTCCCTTTTTTCAGAATCTTAAGCTACGGTGCTTCAAAAACCAACTTCAAGGGGTGGAAGGGGGTGATTCCTCATCTTTTTTATATATTCTTCGGTTTTTTAATTTTGTCCCCAGGGTTTTGTATTTATAAAGCCCCAGGAGGGGGAAACGTTACAATTTAAAAAAAACCCGATGTTGCACAGGGGTTTTTTAAAATTCAGAGGGACCTGCTTACATGTCACAAGGTCTCCCCGGAAAAGGGTAATATCCCGTTTATTAGCAATTTTTAGATACTGTAACAAAAAGACTTTTGATTTTTGTGTTACGTCGGTAATTGGGGAGCTTTTATGCATTTTAAAACAGAGAAAATCCGTAGAAGCTGGTCCCGGGGACCCGGGCCGCGGGGACGTTGATCCCCCAAAGCCCCCGAGGTAGAAACCCCCTCTACCCACACGGGCAATTTCCCCCTGAATCCTACCATATTTAAATGAAGTGCTTTCTTGTTTTTCTGTATTAGGACTGAAGAAGTCACTCGTGGGCGAAACGTTTCCCTTTTAAAGTCCAGAACTGTACACAAAATGTCTTTTCACAGTCGAGGTTGTCCACGGTAACCTTAGCGCTGTTCCAGGGCAGAAAAAAGATATTGTAAGTTTATTGATGAGGGGCGGGGCGACCT